>APFE030315788.1:57479-107460 GCA_000404065.3 Pinus taeda | reverse complement strand
CCTCGCAGGGAGTTTCTATCCTTTATATATGACTCCTACGTGCAATACCACGGGCCAATACCGTGTATTATTAATACCATCTATCTAACACTACGACCCATTTGCAACTAACTGTGGTTCCGTTATTAATTGCGGATTAACCACTTACAATTATTAATATGGGCTTTATTGACTCTTGACTATGACGTGGTTCCATTACATAGATAAGGGGGTTAGGGTGGGACCCTAACAATCCAAGCAAGTTCGATCATAAGAAAAATAACAAGAAAGAAGAGTGAAGAGTAAGTTAAGGACTAGAAGATAACAAATTTGAATTTTTTGGGTCAATCTCTCTCACATGTTCGAAGGAGAATCTAGGGTTTTTGCAACATCAAGGACATAATTTCAGATGTCCAAGGAAGGATGAAATCAGTGGTCAAAGGAAAGACATATCATTGAATTGTCTAATAAATAAGAATCAAGTCAAGTGAAGGAGTAAGGAGGCCTAAAATAGCCTATCTATCCCACACATGCGAAGTTGCAATTACTGTAGAAGGGTCAAAAATTTCCAGACTTGTAATGAAGGTCGAAATTGTTGTTGGGGGTCAAAATTGTTGGAGAAGTTGATGGAAGGTCAAATTTTCTTGTTGGAAGTTGTGCAAGGAAAGCTCATCAAGAAGGAAGGTTGACTTGGTATTGGAGTTGTCTCTATCTTAGGTCTAAATGGTCTTGGAATTCATCATTTGAAGATTCTATAAGAAGAGAATAATTACTTTTGGGTTTTCCTCTCTAGGAGAGGTTTTGACCTTGGCTTGTAACCTATATCTTGTGTTCATTTGTATGATTGATCTTCATGTTTTGCTAGTTGTTTGATGATAAGAACACCATAATAATGAATAGAAGAAGAATTTAATTATAAGATAACTTCACAAAAAGTTATCATGTTTAGATAAACGTCACCTATCTAATTGCCCTAGATTCTCAACATGGTACCAAAGCTAAGGTGACAATGAAAGGAACCTTGAACATCGTTCAATTGAAAATAATACATGAGGGTCAAATGAAAGAAGAAGAACAACAAGGATATGTAGTCATCACATCACAAAGATCCTATCATCTTGAACGAATATCTCTTGGAAAGGAATACCTCAATGACCCTACCTCCATCTTAAAGAAAGAAGGACTCTAGACATTTAAAGCATCCTATGAAATATCTCACATTATATATCCAAAGAAAGAAAGAAGAGAACTTCATCATCAAAGGAATCAAAGTAATCTTCATCACATTTAAGAAAGGATCACATCTCAATCATATTTGAAGAAGAACATTTCCCCTTATCTTGAAGAAGTAGTGTTTCCATTCTGAAGATCATCCCTCCTTATAAAGCTCACAAGAAGGCATCATCATCAAGGAAGTATCTAGTGGAAGACATCATCATCAAGGAGGAATAATTATTTTCAAGTAAGTACTTTACATTTATGTCTCAATCTACAAACCAAATGACTATTGTTTGTAAGAAGAACAATAAACTTGTTGGGACATTGAACTACCTTGCATGGAAGAAAAGAATAAATTTAATTCTCATAGAGAATGAAGTTCTTGATTATGTCATGGACTCAATCACCAAACCTTCACAAGATAAATCTCAATCATTGTCAAAATACATGAAAGGAGAAGTAAGGACTCAAAGAATCCTCATTGAATCGATCAAGGATTCTCTCATTCCCTATGTAGAAAAGTGAAGACATCAAAATAAATATATGACATGTTGGTGGATTTGTTCTCTGTAAGTACAACAAGAGAAATTTTATCTTTAAGAACTGAATTATACAAGATGAAAGTATCAAGAGAAGAAGGGGTAGCCTCATATCCCATTAAGGTATCTCAAATAAGAGATCAACTATAAGAGCTAGGAGAACCAATGTTAGATCTATAGATGATCACTCTTGCACTTAATTCACTACCATATGAATGGGGAAACTTTGAATCAAGTATCTATGGAAATAAGGAAACTACTCCATTCAATGATATATGGTCATTATGTAAGATTGAAGAAACTATATTAGAAAAAAATAATGTTGGATCAAATGAACAAAAACAAGCATATGCAACTATGACAAGGAAGAAAAGGAAGTTTGGAATGTTCGACCCTCAAAAAAGATTGTAAAAGAAAATCAACATGTCTAAGATTAAGTGCTATGAATGAAATCAATATGGACACTTCAATAGAAATTGTCCTAAACTCATGCAAAGGAACAAGAAAAGAAAAGAAAGAAGTGATTCCCATGTGATCGAAGAAGTAGAAGAACCGAAAGAAAAGAAGTCAAAGAAGGAAGAAGTGAAAGACCTCTACTATTAAATGTCTCACATACATTTAAGTTTATTCTTAGCATATAGAAGTTAGCAAGTCATGGTAGGAAGCATTACAGTGATGATAAAAATATTAGAAATTAAGATGGAAACATTCTAGAAATATGAAAGAATATCCAAAGCATCAGTTTGTATGGCTAAAGAAAGTCATCTAGAAATATAGGAAGATGAGATATCATCACACCTCATCATCATTAAATCCTCCATATGAATATTTGTTAAAAGAGTTCCACTCTACCTAGAATAAGCAAGTGTTACATAGATAGTCTACATTCCACCTAGTGTGGGATCCACAATTTAGACGGATGAAGGCATGGTAACAAAAGAAGTGTAGCATGTTGAATCTTCAAGGAAGGGAAAGGAAGCTGCTAAAGGAAGTCTCGATGACCACATATTGAAGGAAGATGTATGCATATGTTTTGATAGATAGTTGAAGTCATATCATCACTTAGTTGCAGACAGAAGGATAGAAGTCTTTATCTCATAAGCATGGTTGAAGAAGAAGGAAATTCTTCCTTAAGAATGATACTTGAAGGAATTTTAGGTCCCTATAATACTAGTGTAGCCCCTGATTGTTATTGTTAGTGTAAACTTTGATTATATTGTGACCCCTTAGATTCCTATGTATAGAAAGGAGGTTTTATCATTTGTATCATCCAAGAATTTTTCATTTATGTGATGTAAAGGAGGTTTCCCCCTCAAAGAAGCTAATTCTCAAGTCGTTTATCTATCTTTTCTTCTATTTTATGAGCTGGTTTCATAACATTTGGTATCAGATCTTTGGCTTTTAGGGTTTCGTTGCTTCAAACATGCCATCCTAGTATTTTCGCAATAACTTTTTTTTCTATAAAGCTTCAGAAGCTGAAATTTTGACCACATGGAGTAGAAATCATGATTAACTTCATGTAAATATTTCAGAGCTTGGTTCACTATATTTTCAAAGATATGATTTGAGGAAGTTAGGATTTTTGCAGGCTCCAGAATTCAATCTCAAATAGGTGACCTAGGGAAAATCGTCATAAATTTCTTTCCGAGCATTAGATTTGAATTTCATAAAAATTGATTGAAATTCCATGGACTCTAGTTTCATGTATATCATTTTCAAGTCTGAAGATCAAAACAGTGACACGTGATGCTCTGTACAATTTCGCTCTACCGAACTAGTCTATAATTAGGTCATTGTGGGAGGTCAAGAATAGCTCTTTCTTGAAGAATCCAATCTCAGTTTGAATTATGGGGTTAGAAATAAGACTCAGAGGGCTACCACAAGATGAAATTTTAGATCTTGGAGATCCAAAATTATAGAGATAAAATAGCTTCGATATCGAGCTCGTAAAAAGCAAGAAAAAGGTGTGTATTTTTTTTTTTTTTAAATTTTACATAACTTTTGTTTGAAAAATTTGAAGTGATTCCAAGGGCATATTTGTTCAAGAATTATATATTACAGAGCAATGGAACACATAAAAGAGTGTAGAAATATAAACACAAAAAACGCATAAAACAAGACAGACACAGATATGCATGGTTCACCCAGTTTGGGGTACGTCCACGGAGAAACATCTAGTCCTTCTTTTTATATTATCCAGCAAACTCAAGAGATACAACCTATAACATATCCACTATAATTCCCTCTTCGCTCTCAATCTCCTCTCTCTTCCTCACTCAGAATACATATCTACATAGACGCAATACAATTCCCTCATATATAGCGAGGGGTTGCCTTCTAGGGCAAAAGAACCCTAAATTAAACATAACTTCTATCGTCCGCTCTCCACCTAATGAAAGACCCAGATTGACTATGAAATTACAACATTTTACAAGGAAATTTTACATATATTCTTAGCTTTCGGGGCGCTGCCCCCGATCCCCCCGCCAGGGGGGAGCTCCCAAAGGTCGTAGTCGCCCCCCCTAGACCCCCCCTGCAGTGAATATTTTACGGGCGGCGTTGCCGCCCCATTACGAACTGGGGTCCAATGCAACGATACATTTGAATACAAAAGATAATCAAGGTCCACACCCAACAATATTGAAGCATATATATCAATATTAGGTTCTAAAATTCCTCCCAAAAAAAATAACTCTACACCCATTAATCCCTCATAAAGCTCTACTATGACGCATGAAGAGGAAGAATTGCAACATGATATATCAAAATTGCAGGACCAAGCGCAACAAATTTCACTCTCACAAAGAGAAACCAAAGATGAACTAAAAGGGGACATGGATGGCTTAAAAGGGGGCATGGAGAGTTTAAAATCAGACATGGAAGGTTTTAAGGAAGTTTTTACAAAGTTGCTACAAGAATTTCTTCCTAATAGCGAAAAGGTATTTGATGAAACTCATGATGAGAATAAAATGAATGTTAATCATGATTTCAGAGACTCTAATTTTGGATTAAAGACCCACCATATTCCAAATATTGATATGAGGAAGTTTGATGGAAATGATCTGGTAACCTAAATACTATAGATGGAGCAATATTTTGATCTCCATAATGTGAAACACACACAAAAGGTACAAACTGCATATTTATATTTAGAACCCAGTCAATTTGTATGGTATTGATGGATTTGTTCTTGTAAACCACTTGTCACTTGGTCAATTTTTACGAAAGTAATGATAGCACATTATGAGGATACAAAGAGAAACACCTTCTTTATCCAATTGATAAATGTCAAACAAAAGGGTTCAATGAAGGAGCACCTTGAGGACTTCCAAAAATTGAATATAAAAGTAAATGATATTCCAGAGGAGCATAAGATTGATGTCTTTATATGGACTTTAAAGGATAATATCCAACACGAGGTTCATCTTTGGGAACCTGATAAATTGAAGAAGGCATTCAGGGTGGAAAGAAAATTTGAAAGGAAAATTATGGTCACAAGGAATTCTACCACTCATAACTATAAATACGGAAGTGTTGTTGCTCATAGCCTTCCACAACCTACAATGTTGACACCACAATAATTGGAAGAAAAAATAGCAAAAGGGATTTGTTACAGTTGTGATAGAAAATACACTAAAGGTCATAAGTGTGCCAAGAAGAATTTATTTTACATAGATTGTGAAGAGGAGGAAGAAAAGGAAAAATAAACATCAAAAGAAGAGGATATACACAAGGAAAAAACCCTAGAGAAAGAAGAAATGAATCTGACCATATCTTGTAATGAATTACCACTCCTCAAAATCTCAAGATAAAAGGACATATCAAGAAGAAAACAATAATAGTGTTAATTGATTCAGGTAATACCCATAATTTTATTCATTGTAAGATAGCCAAGGAATTGAATTGCTTCCTATAACCAGCGCCAAAGTGTCAAGTGATGGTTCCAAATGGAGGAACTATAAATTTCTCTGGAAAGTGCCATAATATCAAGCTAACCATGGGGGAATATGTATTGAATAGTCTAATTCTTTCCATTCCAGTGGGTGGTGTTGGTGTTGTACTAGGAGTCTAATGGTTACGATCTTTGGGTATGATAGCTTTTAATTTTCAAGAACTATTTTTGAATTTTTTTGAGAAGGAAAGGAAGTTGAATTAAGGGGTATCACAAGGAAAAAAGGAAATATAATCATCTCTATTGGCATGAAAAATATTCTAAAGAAAGAGAAACGAGGCATAATTTCACAATTACGCTCACTAGAGGTTCAAACATCAAATTCATATATTTCTCCAGGTCTCCAAAAAGTCTTGGACAATCATTCCAAGGTATTTGAGACTCCCAAAGGCCTCCCACCTATTCATGATCATGACCAT
Source organism: Pinus taeda (assembly GCA_000404065.3). Taxonomy (NCBI): domain Eukaryota; kingdom Viridiplantae; phylum Streptophyta; class Pinopsida; order Pinales; family Pinaceae; genus Pinus; species Pinus taeda. The sequence goes on along the minus strand of APFE030315788.1, from coordinate 101,353 downwards.
GATATTCATTTGATTCTAGGAAGTGTTCCTCCAAACATTAGACCTTACAGATATCCCTATGCCCAAAAGAATGAAATTGAATGTATGGTTGCAGGAGTGATAGAGGCAGGTATAATTCAACCTAGTAAAAGTTCTTTCTCTACTCTAGTAGTATTGGAGCACAAGAAGGATGGATCATGGCACATGTGTCTGGATTATAGGGAGGTCAGCAAGCTCACTATTAAAGATAAATTTCCCATTCATCTCATTGATGAATTGTTGGATGAATTACATGGAGAAATTTACTTCACGAAGTTGGATCTTTGTTTGGGATATCATCAAATTATAATGAAGACTAAAGACATTTTGAAAACAACATTTAGAATTCATGAGGGTCATTATGAATTTTTTGTCATGCCTTTTAGCCTTACCAATGCACCTTCCACATTTCAAGTTTTGATGAATTCCATTTTCAAACCTATTGACGATGTTGGACCTGCCAACATCAGGGGATCTCCCCGGTATGAAGTCCCAATTAGAAATCACACTGTTTGGTGTGGGAGTCCCATCTGGTATGATGGCCCGGTTGCCATTATCTTAAATGTTTTCCTTAGCTATTTCTTGTCAGCACAGGAGAGTGATCTGATTTGTCTTCGAGTAGCAAGGTTCGCGTGCTTGGTGATTGATGTGTTAGTTATGTCAAGGTTCTTTCACCGTAGAGAGAGAGGGTGGGAGTGAGTCCAAAGTTGAATGGGAGGAAGCCCAACTCTGTTATGAACACACAACACAATAGGACGTGCGCAACTTCCAAAGGGGCAATCCACATAGATGAGACAATCACAACACACAAGGGAAGATAACACGTATAACACTCAGCAAGAAATCCGTGTGAGCGTGGCGGTTGTTATAGTGAGTTTACGTGAAAGGTTCTGTTTGATGTCTGGGAGGTAACCAACATAGGAAGGACAATGTTAACAACTTATGCAACACATTTTCATTAATATATGTATTAGAACAGTTGAATGAATTCAAGTGTTAAACATAGGTTAAAGAAAAATGTATTACAAGTGTTAAAGACAAATCTTACAAATAGTTACAACACATGTGTGAAAACATGATGGCCTATTAGTAGGCTTCTGAATTAAGCGAAAGTTCCAAGACACATCGATACACCATACATCACTAACCCTGTGGACGAGACATTGGAGCCACTACTTACCCCTCAAATAAAATATTACAAACTCTCAAGGCTATGTGGGAGGAGCCAAGGTGAAAAGTCCTTTGCATGTACAAATGAGGGCTATTTATAGCCAAGGTTAAAACTGACCCTTATGACTGTTCGACTTCCCTCATGATTGTTTGAATTTCATGACTTTTCAGATTACAAGTGGGTCTCTTGGACTTCCATGTTACATTACATTGATTGACACAGTATGGCCCACAGTAGTGATGTGGTTGACATGACTCATGACATGACACGACATGATAGTGCTGGTATGTTTGTGTTGCTGCTAGTGTGCATGCCGAGCTATAGTGTTACTGAGTGATGGATGTCTCATGGTGTATCACAGCTTCATATCTGCATGACATGGTGTGCAGAGTCTTCGATGGTCATTGGGATTGATTGATGTTGCGTTCACACATTATCCTTATTTTTACTTTGGCATGCTTGACATGGTTGTCCATTTGTGAACACATCTCCTTGCATGCATCGTTTGTTCATCAGTTCATGAAAATGCATGTTCATCCATTCATCCATCTATGAACTCATCCTTGCATGTTCGTTTGTACATCCATTTGCGAACACATCTTCACATGGTCGTTCATTCGTGAACACATCTCCTTGCATGCATCATTTGTTCATCGGTTCGCGAACATTTCCTTTTGCATGTACTGTCCTTGTTCATCCCATATGTAGTTGTGTCATATCTATTCATGTACCTGTATCTACACTCACTCATGACGAGACGACATCAAATCCATAAACTTCCTATTCTACCATGATGCATGATCATTTTCAGATGCAGGTGACCCGGGAGAGAGGACAAGGTTACGAAATTGCACGAGGGAAGTTTTGAGCTGGGATGCGGGCTTTGGGAATTGTTGATGGAAAATGTGCAAAAGTCACTGCGAGATGGAGACGGGCATTATGGATTGGCGGTGACTGTCCACAGGATCTGCACAATTTATGGAGTGAGCAGGCAGTAGGAGCTTGGTAGAAAAAACTGCGCAGTTCCTGGAAGGAGCTGGCAGTGGGCTGCGGGAGCTTGGTAGAAAAAACTGCATAGTCCCTGGAGGGAGCTGGCAGCGGGTTGCGGGATCTTGGTAGCAAAAATTGCATAGTTCCTAGAGGGAGCTTGGTAGCAAAAACTGTGCAGTTCTTGGAGGGTGCTTTCAGAGGGCTGCAGGAGCTTGGCAACAAAAACTGCGTAGTTCCTAAAGGGATATGGTAGCGAGTTGCGAGTTCCTGGAGGGAGTTTGTAGCGGGCTGTTGGGAGCTGCTAGCGGGGAAAAATGTGTAGTTGCTAGGAGGCTGACCTTCTGACCACCTTTACACAGTTTTTGAGCTGAGCGAACTATTGGGCTGTAGAGGGCTTGCTCATGAAATATGCGCAGTTTTCTGAGTGAGCAGCTGGCTGGTTGGGAAAATTGCACAATTTTATGAAGGAGAGAGGGACAGGCACTGGGTGTCTGTCCGACCTGTCTGCAAAATTTTCTCAATCAGAGGAGCGGGCATAGTTTGCAACCTCTATGAAATTTTTTAGGGGAGTCAGTCCTAGGTTGACCGCTCAGTCAAACTCTCTGGTTGACCAGTAGGAGGGTTGATTGATGAGCTTGCAGGCAACACAACTTGAAATGGCTTGCCGAGTGCTTCTGTGCTGTTCTATTAATAGTCGATTGAGTCGATGACTGGGTGATGGTCTGGTTGTGAGAGGGTGATCTGGTCATCATAATTTCACCAAAAATGACTAAGTGTGTGAGTGAGTGAAATGCTGCATATGCAACCTTGCAAACACACACTCACATGACTTGACAACAAGACACCTCAAAACATCAAGGGCACATGCTCAACATGACCGACCGATGGTGCGAGCGAAAAAAGTGACGCTTGTGATTGATCATTGGATGACTGCGTCGAGGCTTGCGTGACAATGCATATGACTCTGTGTGTGAATGTGACAGATGTTTACCAAGCGAACATGACACGCACACACGAAGTGAAGACCTTGTGCACGACTAAAACATGGTCATAAGCGAGACATTGATACTAACATAAAAAACCTGTCCATTGAACGATCAAGAAAGGTGGGTGGAAAGACTTGCACGAGCTCACAGGGTGAACCCGAGTGCATGAAAACATCAAGTAAAACTCTCAAAGGAGGCTTTGAAATTGGATGTGGGCCAAAATTTTGGAGGTTGTTGCCACCGCTACAACACTTGGCGACACACTGGTAGAACTCCAGCTTCTCTGTTTAGGTTCATTGACAACACAAGGCCTTGGTCTTTAGGGGAGTATTGAATCGCTATTCGGGTTGCTTTGGTTTCCCCACTTACCCCATGTACAAACATGGTTCACCATTTTCCAACTCAGTCAAACACAACAAAAATTTTAGCTTGATCACAGTGTTTCGAAATTAGGGAGGGTAGTTTGGCTCGCGAGTTGAAAATTTTCAGAGTATAAGTTTTCATCTTTGATGTTGCTCCACTGTCAGCAGCCCTAGACAGTACCCCAATGGAGTCATGTAGGAACACATGCATTGCTCCACTACCAACGAGCCTAGTCAGTACCCCGGTGGAGTTGCATGATTCACCTCTCTACGCAGGAAGCCTTTCTCTTCTTTCGCCTTTGTATTTTTTCAAGAGGACTATGCATTGACACTTATTTGTTTTTGGGAAGAAGAGGGATCCTAAATTATTGAGATAAGAATAGTTTTTTCCTTCAGAGAAGCATATAATACCTCTGACATATGTTTGCTTATTTAGATATTTACCCTTCTCCGTTTCTACTTGTTTGATGAGCTTGAATACATAAAGCAGAAGGCTGAGTACAGGCATGGGGTTTCCCAGTGTGGACACAGGTTCATGGTTGGACCAAAGTTGCCCTTGCATACGACTCGTATTTTCCATTAAGACTTTATCATTAGAAGGTTACAACAAAGCACAAAGAAGGTGTATGCAAGACTGGCCAAGTGCTGCAGTGTCATAAGTCTCTTAGATTTTAGCCACATACTCATTCAAAAGCCAGAAATCAGTAGATGGTAGCACTTATTTTCGGAAAACAAAAATAACAAGATATCAATCAAACAAAACAAAATGAAACAAAAATAGTAGGCAAAGCCAACACAACAACAAGCAAGTAAATCAAACAAGCAAACAAACTAAACCAAGTCAACAAGCAAACAAACATGAAAACCACAAAGCAAAGACAATGAAAAAGAAAACACTTCTCCTACTCCTATGCTAAACAGTCGGGGTTACATGAAATGAAATTTCCCGTGAAGCCACCATAGGTGTACCCGACCTGCAGTCACAAAGATACGAGTGATTAAAACAGATAAAAAATAGTGTGCAACAGAAAATGCAAAAACTTGACAAACTTGCACACAAGAGAGAAGATCTTGCCTATGAGCGAAAGAATGTGTCACAACCACCCAATACACATGCTTACGTCTTCTGTGACTACCATTTTTCAATAAACCTTGGAGGCCTCTTGCAAGTGTGTGTTGTTCTGCACCAGGTTTCTTAGCAAGTGTGAGGAAGGACTAAAGCTTGTTACCTACAACACGACTCGTCAAGTAAGCTTGTTCCAACCATTCGGCGATTGGATCATAAAATTCGTGATGGTTGTTTTGAAAGATTCATGATCTTTGAGAAGATGGATTCCTGATTTGAGAGAGGGGATCATGATGGGAATCTGATACAGATATATAGATTTGGTCATTCTGGTCGGTCATGTCAAGACAGTGAGGGCCTACCATAGCCATCAGCGTAGGCCAAAGTGCCTCACTTGCTTGACAGAAGTCTAATAATAAAGATGTTACACAGTGAATATCATAGTGTGTGAAGCGAGTATCATTGGATGTAATGTTGGGAAAATGATAAACTGTATGACAACCACCCAAGATAGAAGAAAAATCAAAACAATCGGTCGAGATGCTAGATTCCCAGTTTGACATGAACAAAGAAATTTTTTGAGAAATCTTGCGAATGCTGTGAATGAGGGAACCAAATTTTCTGTGCGCTAGACATGATAGAACAACCACCTGCAATTGGTAAAAAAATGCGCAAGCATCATGGTCATCATAGAAATGTAGAAAGGATGGCAGCACTGTGAATGTGTGAAACCAGTTGCAGTGTGGTGAAATGTGAGTAACTTGATTCGCATTATAGGTTGTGTGCTCATCATCACATAAGGAGATTGCTGGTGTGATGAGTGGGTAGATTTGACGTGAAAAATTTGCAAAAAAGACCAAGGAGCTTAATATGAGAGAGAAAATCCGATAAGTATGATTCCAGATAAAGATAGTCATTTAGATGATCAACTTTGAAGTCCCATGATTGCGTGAAGGACAAACACTCCCAAACCAAATTGGATGTAAGGGAGTTGGATGAAGATGGACATGCTGTAATAGACTCGTGGATTCGATCATTAGAAAAAATATGAAATTTTGAAATATCACACCCTGAATAGTAAATATTCTTTACACAGGGATCCACATTGAGTGCAACCATGTAGATAGACGGATTGTGTGTGAGAAACGAAATTTGATTTGGTTTGATGGGCTTACCAGAGTCGCGAGGTCCTGACATAACCATTAATGGACGTTGAAGTGCCTCGACTCCATGGCACATCCCAGAACTTTCTAGAATTGAAAAATTGCATTTTTAGATGTGAATTAGATCATGCATGGCTTGAGGATAGATGTTGTTACTGATTTCAAAATTGCTCTTAGGATGGCATCCATCTCTGTCACAAGCTTCATAAAACTTTTCAGCAAGCTGAATTGACGAGTTGTCTTCACGCAAAATACAAGATGATGAAAAGTGGGAATAGTCTTGTGTATTGAGACTATTTTCATCATGGACAACCTCATTGATTTGTGTCGATCGAGGAAATAACTCATAAGATGAAGAAGCAAGAGAACACATAGTATGTTCGATGCATGTTGATGTGCTTTGAATGACAAGACGAACGGGCAAGTGAGGTGCAAAGGAAGCTTCGATATGGATGTCTACTTTGACTGGTGCGCATTCCAGGTCTGAGTTAGAGTGTACATGAGATGAAAGTAGACCATATGATGTGCTTGGACATTCATCACAACATACAGAAATGTGGGAGTGATGACAACCCAAGGCTGGAGGTTGATCAAAAGAATTGATTGTGCATGATGTTTCACCAATATTCGCGGATCGAGAATCAATTAAGAATTGAAGCTCAATGTTTTGAGGGGAATTGATTGTGTCTTCACCATCCTACTCCTCCGCTTGTATGATGAGACTGCCTTGCACATGACTACAACTTGAGCCAACAGCTCGAGAATTAAGAGAGTTCGCGCAGCTAGCTTGTGAAGTAGATCACTCAAGCGAGTCATTGTGCAAAGAGTCATGGCTTGTAGATGATGGAGGATGGCAAAGATGCAGATTAGACTCAAGACTTGGGCTATGAACAATGATGTCCTCTTGCAGAATGCAAGGATGAGTTTTTTCCATAGGATTTCTTAACCATTCTTGAATTTCCTCTGTTGGGCGGGAACAACTGAGCAGATGGGTTGGGAACATGTTACGTAGATTTCTCAGCTTTGGAACCACTGCGAGGGGTTACCTGTTGCACAGATTTTTTAGCTTTGCGGTCACTGCGAGGGGGCACCCTCTTCGAGACATGATGTTGGGTCCCTATAATACTAGTGATTACCCCATTACTATTGTAATTGTACCCCTTATTAATATTGTTGTGCCCCTATTATCCCCATATTGTTATTACTGTGCCCCATAGAATCCCTCTATTGTTATTTTTGTGGCTTTATATTATTATTGTTAGGTCGGCTGGGTTATATTGTGACTCCTTAGACTCCTATATATAGAAAGGAGGTTTTATCATTTGAATCATCCAAGAATTGTTCATTTATGTAATGTAAAGGAGGTTTCCCCCTCGAAGAGGCTGAATTCTAAGGTGTTGATCTATATTTTGTATCCTTTGTTGAGTTGGTTTCATAACACCTTTAGAATTCTACAGCCTTTGAAGTTCCAAATGACTTTTTGAATTACATATGAATTTTGGTATTACATGTCCTTTAGAATTCCATGACTCTTGGACTTCTACTTGTTTCTTCTTTATAATAATTAAAATATTACACCATGACTTCCACATAATCATAAGATGAAGCTAGACACGTCACTCTCTTAGATGATTGGGACCAACAGTGACTGATGACATGGATCTACTTAAGTGGTAACATGGATGCAACTTTTCTTGTTCTTTGTTCATCTTCTGATCATAGTGCTTCCACCCTCCAAATGGTATTTAACCTTGGAGTCTCTAGGGTTCTTCAATCATAAAGTTTTTGGTGTGTTCTTAATTCTTTTTTGCTTCGTTTGTTTATCCTCTTTGCCTGATCTTCATCGTGTGTGCTTTCCAAGAACTGCTTGGAATACCTTTTTCTGCAATTAATCATGACAAGAAACTATCAGCCTAAAAATATCCTACTCTGCCATGTTTTTATGTATATTTTCTTCTTCGTGCATTTTTGGTGCAGTTAAAATGGTCAAAGGAGCTTCAGGGCACACTCTAAGAGGTTGAAAAATTGAGGAGGAGGGGATTCGAGGCTTTGGCATGTGCTCATGTGCCCTTAGGAAGAAATCAATCAACACAAGGTGCATGTCACAAGTCCAAAGGAAGAAGTGTAAGGCTTTGGGATTCCTAATTGTGTTATGTTATTAACAGAGAGAGGGAGGATGCAAGGTGCACTCTCAAAGGTTGAAGGTTGAGGCTTCATGCCTTTGTGGTTCAATCATGTGCCTAAGAGGCATACGGAAGGGCGTAATGCACACTCTTGAAGTTTGAAGGATGGGGCTTGATGCTTTCATGGTGTGCCAGTGCACTCAAGAAGTTCATGAGGGTGCAAGGTGCATAGCAGAAGGTTGAAGAATTTAGATCCATGTCTTCAAGGTGTAGTAGTGTGGTCAAGGAGGGCGCACTTCTTCAAGTCAAAGGAGTGTGCTCAAGGAAGAAGTAGTGAATTTAGAGGGCACGGTTCGGAATAGAGAAGGGGATTCATGCTTTTGTAGTGTACCTAAGTCTCCATGACATTGCAGGGCACACTTATAAACAATGAAGGGTCTCCCATCAAGGCTTCAAAGTGTGCTCATGCTCTCTTGGCCTTAATGGGCTCAATTTGCAACTGAATTTTGTCTAAGTATATATGATTGATTAAGGGGTGAGAAAGATGAGTTATGGACACAAAATCATGTGCAACACATGCTAAATCATCAAGAAAACTTAGCCATGCTAGATCAATAATGAATGTACATAAAAGCACCACTTTATGCACATTCCCCAAGTACAAATAGTGAAGTATGTGCGACTACAACTTGAAAGTGTCGTTTTATAACAACAAATGTGTTATGACCATGAAATGCATATAAGGATGTTATAATCAATGCAATGACACTTTGAAAACATTAAAGAAGAATTGAGACATATCAAACAACATAAAATGATACTTGACGACTAAGGCAACATTTGATATGGAAATTGTAATAGCCCTGGTGAAAATTCCATGCAATAAAAGTTAAAAATCATAACCATATTTGATGGGACACTTATTCCAAGTTGAATGTTGGGAAAGAAATCCTAGCTAGTGTTCATTTGGTTGTTTATGGCTAAGGAAATTGGCAATGGAAATGGTTAAGGCTTTGGAAAGGAAAAATGGCATTTTCCGCACAATTATTTATGAAAATAATGGAAATTAGGAGAAAAAGGAGGTGAAAGGTCACAAGTTGCATGTGAGGAGGAGAACGAAGGAAAATAATGGAAAATGAAGAAAATAGAGGCCTCATTCATAAACAGGCTTATGAGTATTGATTGGTAACCTTCTGTCAATTTAGCTTTAGAGCTCTCTAATTATTCTCTCTCTCTTTCTCACTTTTGTACACTTAGATTTTCTTCGAGCACTTTGGCATTGGAGCATAAACGGAAAATAAGGAAAGAGGAAAAAAATAACATGTAGGGAAAGGGAAGATCAAGAAACTACAACAGGATCCATTGTAGGTATCGACTTGCATGTGTATTTTCCTTGCTATATTTTGCATGCATGGTATTGCATGTAGTTCTTTTCTATCATGCCATGGGTTTTTCTAGGTGTGACAGTGTTCTTCAGCCTAGCCTTACCATTTCCTAATATCATTGAAGAGATGAGTTTCTGATATTTGGTTAATGTAGGATGGCTAGATGGATTCGAAGATGAGTGGGTGGATCTCTGAACTAATAAACATATGGCCTAGTGGTCCCTAAACTAGATTGTGGATCATGGTAAAGCCATTGGCCTAGTAAATCTTGAACCAAACTATGAGTTGTGGTAAAGCTAGATTGTGTGCCTCGATGGGCTGAGGAATCCTTGTCAGTGAATGACGGGATATGCAGTAAATCCAAGAGGTGGATTTCTTTCCATTGGGATTAGTAGTCCCAGAATAGGATATATGGTAAATGATGGAGAGTGTGGCTCAGTGTAAGGCCTAGTGATCCCTGGATTGGACTGTGGATTACAGTAAATCCTGAGATACTAGAAGGCACTCAAATTCCTCACAGTGTAGGTAGAGAACTCTAGTGGCATCAATGCTTGTTGGTGCTTTTTTGGCATGTTCTATGAGTCCCACATTTATTCTTGGAATATCTCACAAGGGTGATTGGATGAAGAGATACTTGTCTTAGCTAATCTATGTTAGGGGGGAATGTCATAGTCCCATCTCTGGTTGGTTTATTGCATTCATTAATAAGAAATCCATTCCCTTGATTTTCACGTGTAATTGTATTGATGTATATGCGTATTTTATGGATGATATGTTTGTGATATGTTTGTACCTATTATGTTGGTTATATGTATGTTTTATGACAAAATCTATGTATGGCTCTCAATTTTTAATTTTAAATGAATGGATAATGTATCTATGGCCTAATACATGATAATGGAGCAAATGACACAAGGGAAAAATGGTTCGTAGAAATTCTTAGATAAGTATGATATCCCTACACTTAATTCTATTGTTTACACCTGTAGTTTACATGTTGATGATCTGTTTGAAGAAATGCCTATCATGGCTAGTAGGGGTCTGGTTAAGGTCTTGTTCAAATTATTTCTTTGGAATCATTTTTTTCCTATTCTTTTATTGATCTTAAGCTATTACTCCATTATGTGTAGTGACCTAGGTATTGCTCTTGAAAAAGTGGCTTAAATCCCAAGGTTGCTAGCATAAAATGGTAAATTTGATCCTTGGACGTGATACATAAACCTGTGAGAGTGACTTTGGGTTTTTGGATGTTGTCATGCCTATAGCATGAGAGTGACTAAGGCCTAAGATGCTCAAAACTTTAGTAGAAACCAAGGGCAAGTTGTCTGAAGTGTTGGATTGGTTTTTGTGAGTCCTGAAGCTAATGTTTGATGACTGTGTCTGATTTTTTTACCAATTCCAATTCCTTACGGTCACATAGGAGGTTGAATCCAATCATAGTAGCCTCTTGTCACATGTTTACATCGATTGGCTAGTTACTTGGGTAGATGTGGGAGGAGGGTGTTACAGAGTGGTATCGGAGCATGGTTCACCCCTCGGACTAGATGGGCGGTGTTTGTTGGTAATGCACACATTTTAGTTACATCTGTATCTTTTACACTTGCATTACATGTGCTTGTTGCATTTGTTGGATGATTGGTTATAGTTCTAGTAAGGTTCCCATGTTGAATTTGATGTGGATTTTTTTGAATGCATTTCTCATGAGTATATGACTGGTTACATATTTTTATATGTCACTTACATATTCATTTTATGTTGCCTACTTACATCCTTGTATTCTAGGCTACATTCTTGTATATTTGATTACATGTATTATTCTTGTAGGTTGATTACAAGAATTGATCGCATATGTTCAACCACATGTGTTTATGCATAGGTGTAGTTGCTTAGATATTTCTTATGCATGTTTTTGGTTGCATGTGGAAATGTGTACAATGGAGTAATGGTTGTTTTCATGCATGAGGTCACAACATGCATTGTTGATATGGTCTCACGTTGATGACTGAACCCTAACTCAAATAATGTTTATGTGTTGATATATTTATTTATGTATGTCTATGCGTTGTTATCTTTATGTTATACATGTATCACGTTGATTTGTTGATCTTGAAGATGAGATATCCTCCTCTAATTATGCTAAGATAAGTTGATTTATTATGATTTGGTTTATCTGACATATCATGGATTGCAAGAAAAAAATCAAAAGGCTAGAAAGGTGGTAGACTACATATAATCTCCCTATGCAGTAGATGAGTAGTGTGGTGTAGGCACACTTCTCATTTGGTAGATACATTGAGGAGCTTGAAGGAAGAGATAAGTTTTTGTAAGGTAGATAATGACCGAATCATACAAGCACAAGAGAAGTAGAGGTTAATGCAATACTTCTTCAGAGTTTGTCAGACTTGCTGTGACAAGGGAAGCTTTGGATTAGCCATGGATAGGAGGATATAATTAATGGCGAATATGGCAGTAGGTATCTTAGGAGACATAGGTTAGATAGATCTGATACAGTGAAAGAAGACAGGTTTTTGGACACTCCAAATAGGAGGGGTGATGAGTATAAGTAATATTCTAGTTCTAGTTCTAATGGACATCATGATCATCATCATTATCATCCTTATAGGAGTGATAGGGGATACTTGTCGAATGAATATAAGAAAGAAAAACCACCTACTTTTGATGGAGATGTGAAGAAGTCGGAAGATGCAAAGGCTTGGATAATTTGGATGAAACAATTCATTGAGTTACATGACTACAAAGATAACATGAAGGCCAGAGTAGTGATATTAAGCTTCAAAGATAAAGCAGACATTTGGTGGGAAGATGTTAAGCAGGTTAGATACATAAGAACAGATGATTTCAGTTGGTGAGAGTTCAAGAGGATTTTCATGAACAAGTACTTTTCAGAGAGGTACTGTGACAGTCAGTGCTCAAGGAATTCTATGAGCTAAATATGGTATCAATGACAAATGAAGAGTACACAACCAAGTTTCTTGAGCTATTGAGGTATGTACTGTGTCTTACTGATGAGAAGGCTAAATTTCAGAGATTTGTTAGTGGTTTTCCATTATCATTTAGAGATTAGATTGATGATGATGAGCCTCAGTCACTTCAGGAAGTCATTGGGAAATTGAGGCATTGGTATGAACAGTCAAAGCATAAGAATGAATCTCAGCAAGGATGGAAAGGAAAATACAAAGGTAGAGGTAAATGTTTGCCTAAGAGAACAAGGCCTCAGAATGTAGATGGGAATGAAAATATGGGACCACAAAAGAAGTGTAATGAAACTGGACAGGGACGCAGGTCATAACAAGAACATCATAAATGTGAGGGTACTAGTCAGTTGGAGTGTTGGACATGTGGTGAGGAACACCTTAGGAGAGATTATCCGCAACATCAGGGTGGTAGGCCTAAGATATAGAGTGCAAAAGAGGCACAAAATGTTTGGGATGTTAGCCACAGTATTCCTCTTATTTATGTAGCAGTGGACAACATACACGCAAAACACCAAGCATCTATCATTAAGATGGATGGTAAGATTTGTGATCAAGTTATTTCTAGTTTAATTGACCCTAGATCTAATTATAACTATATTAGTCCTGACTTGGTGGATAAGTGTGGGTTGAGTAAGGAATTGAATGCAGAGTCTTGGTTAGTACAATTGGCTACAGATACAAAGAAGCGAGTTCATCAATGGATAAGAGCTTGCGCATTTGACCTTAATATTATGCCTACCATGACACACCTAAATGTATTACCATTGGGATCATACAATATGCTGTTGGGCATGGATTGGTTGTATCTTCATAGAACCAGGGTAGATTGTTATGCTAAATCTATTGAGTGTGTTGATGACAACAGGGGACCAAAAGTCTTGCAAGGAAAGAAGAAATCCACATTAGTTAGTATGTTGATAGCTATGCAAGAGAAATGTAGCCACAAGAATGGGTGTATGTTATTTGCAATGCACATTTATAGTGATAAGGATAAGGAGTTTTAGGATGTAGATGTGTTGAGAAAGTATCTGGTTTTGTAGCAGTTTCAGGATGTATTTCCTAAGGACATTACAGATTTACCACCTCACAGGGAGGTAGAATTTTCTATTGAGTTAGTGCTAGGGGCAGCTCCGACATCAAAGCCACCTTACAGGATGAGCACACCTGAGCTAGTTGAGTAAAAGTTAGAGTTGAAGGAAATGTTGGAAAAGGGATACATTAGGCCAAGTCTATCACCATAGGGTGCATTGGAATTGTTTGTGAAGAAGAAAGATGGTACTCTTAGACTATGCATCGATTATAGGCAGTTGAACAAAGTCACCATCAAGAACAGGTATCCTTTGCCGAGGATTTATGACTTGTTCGATCAGATGAAGGGAGAAATAGTGTTCTCGAAGATTGATCTGAAATATGGATACCATAATGTACGCATCAAAGAGGAGGGCATTTACAAGACTACGTTCCAGACCAGGTATGGGCATTCTGAGTTTGTTGTTGTTCCATTTGGATTGACTAATGCTTTGACTACATTTATGTGTTTGATTAATAGTTTGTTGCATCCATATTTTGATAAGTTTGTTATTGTGTTCATTGATGATATACCAGTATATTCTAAAATGAGGAAGAGCATGCCAAAAATTTAGTAGCAGTGTTGGGGTTGTTAAGGGAGCATCAGTTGTATGCTAAGCTCAACAAGTGTAGTTTCTTTCAAAGTGAGGTAAGCTACTTTGGACATGTTGTCTCCGAGGAGGGAATTGCAATAGATCGAGATAAGATAAGGGACATCGTGGAGTGGTAGCTCTTAAGAGTGTGGATGAGGTGAGATCTTTCATGGGTCTGGTAGCCTATTACAGGAGCTTCATCGGGAACTTATTGCAGATTTCTTATCCTATCACATCATTGCAAAGGAAAGGTAATAATTTTGAATAGAAAGAGGAGTGTGAGGCTACCTTTGAGAAAATTAAGCAGTTGTTGACCCATGCACCAGTGTTATAGATTGCAGATCTGGACAAAGGGTTTGTGGTATGCAAAGATGCTTGAAAGATAGGGCTTGGTGGACTCCTTATGCAGGATGGACAAGTGATAGTACAGGTACATGTATTGATAAAGGTATAGGTGATAGTATAGGTACATGTATAGGTACATGTACAGGTACATGTACAGGTAGTAGTACAGGTATGAGAGGAAATACAGGTATAGACACAAGTACAGGTACAGGTGCAGGTGCACAAGGTATGGATTATTGTCTTACAATAGATGGATTGGTTAGGTTCTAAGACAGGATATATGTAGCAGATAGCAGTGAGCTCAAGAAGGTGATATTGAGAGAGTTTCATGCAAAACCATATTCGAGTCAGCTAGGTTTTCAAAAGACACTCATAGTAGTGAAGAGGAATGTAGCAGATTTTGTCTCTAAGTGTTTTGATTGTCAGCCAGCGAAGACAGAGTGCAAACATCTAGGTGGACTACTTCAACTAATTGTTATTCCAGAGTGGAAATGGGAGGTAATTTCCGTGGACTTCATCATAGCGTTTCCAAAGATAGTGAGACAACATGATTCCATCATGGTTATCGTGGACAGGTTAACAAAGGTTGCACATTTCATTCTAGTGAAGTCTGCATTCTCATCTAGAGATGTGGCACAGGTATTCATCATAGATGTGGTTAGATTGCATGGTGTTCCAAAGAATATTGTGTCAGACTGGGATGTGAATTTCACTTCCAAGTTTTGGAAGGAGTCATTTGTAGGTTTGGTCAGAGAGTTGGCCTTCAGTACAACTTATCATCCACGGACAAATGGATAGACAAAGAGGATCAACAAGATATTGGAGGACATGTTGAGGATGTATGTGATGGATCAACAACATAAGTGGGAAGTGTATCTTCCTTTGGTAGAGTTCGCATTCAACAACAATTATCAAGAGTCATTGAGGATGATTCCTATTGAGGCATTGTATGGGCAGAGTGTAACACTCCTATCAATTGGAGAGATCCAGTTAGCAAGGTATTGATTAGACCATATATGTTGGCAGACAAGGAACGAAAAATGTAGGTGATCAAGAAAAATTTAAAGGCAACATAGGATAGGGAGAAGAGCTATCCAGATTGGAACATGTTGTTCAAGGAGTCCTAGGTTGGGGAACAGGTGTACTTGCACATAAAACCAAAGAAGAGCTCCTTGTCGATTGGATCTTGTGCCAAGATGGCACCACAGTTCTATGGACACTCCAGTATCATTGAGAAGATTATGCTAGTAGCTTATTGACTTGCACTGCCTCCTACAATGAAAGTCCATGATGTTTTCCATGTATCTTTTATTAAGAAGTATGTTAATAATTTTCATCATGTGATTTACTAGCCTGTATTACAAGTGGAACCAAATGGATAATTCAAGATGGAGCCTCAATGTTTATTGTAGAAAAAAGTGCTCATGCTCCAGAACTGATCAATCGAGAAAGTTAAAGTGTAATGGAAGCACTTTGGGCCTGATGAAGCTACATGAGATATGGTGTATCAGATGTGGGCTATGTATCCTTCCTTGTTTTTCATTTGAGGCAAAGTAACTTTGATATGGTATTTTGGTATATGCTTTGATATGGTGTTTTGGGTGTATCTAAATGCTTTGGTATGGTGTTTTGGTATATTTTTTGATATTATGTTCTAGTATATGTTTTGGTACACGTTTTGGTATATATTTTGGTGATATTGCTATACGTACATATGTATGTGGATGTAAATACAGCCACGAGCTATGTTATGAAGATCCAGTAAGAAGTATGGGTGTCATGTCATTATGTTATGATGTCATGTGGGTTGACACTCAACAATATGATCATTGTAAATATCGTAATGAGATATGTTATAAAGCTCCAATATGCAGTATGTTGTCATTACGTTTTTGTTTTGAGTGGGCCATTGATTGTAAATACTACATCGAGCTATGTTATAAATCTCCATGAACAGTATGTCTTCTTTCAACAAGTTGTCGAGGTATATGTGTGATTGAACACAGAGGACAATGTTCGCTAAGGGGGAGTGTTCTGTAATAGCCCTAGTGAAAATTCAATGTAATAAAAGTTAAAAAACAATAACAACAGTTGATGGGACACTTATTCCAAGCTGGATGTTGGGAAAGACATCCTAGGGGGTGTTCATTTGGTTACTTATGGCTAAGGAAATGGTTAAGGCTTTGAAAAGGAAAAATGAATTTTTTGGCATAATTATTTATGAAATAATGGAAATTAGGAGAACAAAGAGGTGAAAGGTCACAAGTTGCATGTGAGGAGGAAAACGAAAGAAAATAATGGAAAATGAAGAAAATAGAGGCCTCATTCATAAAAATACTTCCGAGGATCAGTTGGTAACCTTTTGTTAGTTTATCTTTGGAGCTCTCTCATTATTCTCTCTCTCTCTCTCTCTCTCTCTCTCTCTCTCTTGGACACTTAGAGTTTCTTGGAGCACTTCGACATTGGAGCAAGAAAGGAAAAGAAGGGAAGATGAAGCAAAGATCAAGCAGCTACAATAGACTTTATTGCAGATATCGACTTGCATATGTATTTTCCTTGCTATATTTGGCATGCATGGTATTTCATGTAGTTCTTTTATATCATGGCATGGGTTTTTCTAGTTGTGACGATGTTCTTCAGCCTATCCTTGCCATTTCTTGATAGAGTTAATGAGATGGTTTTCTCAAATTTGGTTAATGTAGGATAGCTAGATGGATTCGAAGCTGAGTGGGGTGGATTTTCGAACTGACAAATGCAGGACCTAGTGGTCCTTGAACTAAATTGTGGATCACAGTAAAGCTACTACCCTAGTAACCCCTGAACCAGATTGTGGGTTATGGTAAAGCCAGATTGTTTGCCTCAATGGGCCTAGGAATCCTTGTTGTTGAATGGTAGGATATACGTAAAGCCAAGAGGTGGATTTCTCTCCATTGGACCTAGTAGTCCTAGGATGGGATGTACGATAAAGAATGGAGAGTGCGTCTCGGTGTAAGTGCTAGAGATCCTTGGATCAGATTGTGGATTACAGTAAAGCCTAAGAGACTAGGAGGCACTGAAATTCCTCACGATGTAGGTGGAGAACTCAATGGCATCCATGCTTGTTGGTGTTTTTTTGGTGTCTTCTATGAGTCCCACATTCATGCTTGGAATATGTCATGGGGGTGATTGGATGAAGAGATACTTGGCTCAACCAATCTATGCTAAGGTGGAAATTGGTATTCCCATCTCTGGTTGGTTTATTGCATTCATTAATGAGAAATTCATTCCCTTGATTTTCATGTGTAAATTTATTGATGCATATATGGATTTTATGGTCGATATGTTTATGATATTTTTGTCCCTATTATGCTAGTTATATCTATGTTTTATGACAACAGCTATGTATGGCTCTCAACATGTTTTTAATTGTAAATGAATGGATCATGTATCTATGGCCTAATAGACGATAATGCAACCAATGACACAAGGGAACAATTTTTCATAGCGATTCTCAGATAAGTGTGAGATCCCTACACTTAGTTATGTTGCTTACACTTGTAGGTTACATGTTGAGGATATGTTTGATGAAATGTTTGTCATGGCTAGTAGCAGTCTGGTTAAGGCCTTGTTCAAATTATTACTTTGGCATCGTTGCTTTCCTATTCTTTACTGATCTTAGGCTATCACTCCATTTTGGGAAGAGACCTGGGCGTTGGACCTAAAAAAGTGGCTTAAATTTTGGGGTCGCTAGCAAAAAAATGGAAAATTGGGTCCCTAGACGCTGACACATAAGCCTGTGAGAGTGACTTTGGGTTTTTGGATGTTGTCATGCCTATAGCATGAGAGCGACTGGGTTATATGATGTTTAAAACATCAGTAGGACACAAGGGGAATATGTATGAAGTGTTTGATTGGTTTTTGTGGGTCCTAAAGCTGAAGTTGGATGACATTTGTGTGATGTTTCCATCAATTCCACTTTGTTAAGTTCACATAGGAGGTCAAATCCAATCATAGTAGCCTCTCAACACCTGTTTACCCTGGTTGGCTAGTTACTTGGGTAGATGTGGGAGGAGGGTGTTACAACAATAAGGTAGGCTTCAAAATGCGAATGTAGTGAAATTTTGGAAGGCATTGTAGCAACGATAACACTTGACAACACACTAGATGAGCTTCAATGTGTTTGTCTGGAATATATTTGAGTTAAGGGCCAAACCTTCAGGAAGTATTGATTTTCCAAAGTTCCCCTTTTCAGCCTAGTTTCATACATAGCATATTATCTTTTCTCTACTTGGTTGAAATCAAAAAAAGATACACCATATCACAATCAACTCAATTTAGGAAAGGGTAATGTGCATGAAAAGTTCAGCATATTTAGAGTATAGAGTTTTCATGTCTAGCGTTGCTCCTCTACCAGTAGGAATGGACAATACCCCAATGGAGTCACTTTAGAAGAACAAGCATTTCTTCACTTCCAGTGAGCCTAGAGAGTACCCAGGTGAAGTTTCTTTCTTCAACTCCCTGCATAGGAAGCCTTTCTCTTCCTTCACCCTTTATTTATTATTTCATAGGATTGCGCATTGGAACTTATTATTTTCAACGGGCGGTACAGGGTGCCTGACTTATTGAGAGAAGAGGAGGTTTCCCCTTCATAAAAGTATTTTAAAACCTATGATTTAAATTTTCTTGCTTTAGATTTCCCCCTTATCCCTTCTCTACTGGATTGGACAAGCATTAACACACAAGTAGACACATACCAATTTGATCAATTCAAGTGCTAACATAAGCAAGGATCTGATAGGTTCCCTTAATGTTATTCTATTGGAAAATTTGTATTTTCCATCTGGACTTAACTCAACCTATGGCACTTTCCCAAACAAAGAAGGAGAATACGTAGAAAGCCAAGCATTTCAGCTGTCACACATCTCTTT
Organism: Pinus taeda; assembly: GCA_000404065.3. Lineage (NCBI taxonomy): Eukaryota > Viridiplantae > Streptophyta > Pinopsida > Pinales > Pinaceae > Pinus > Pinus taeda. The sequence goes on along the minus strand of APFE030315788.1, from coordinate 82,180 downwards.
GATTGCACTAAAACGTCTTTGGCCCATGCACTTTACACGGAGGTCTTATTTATGTATAATGACCAACAATGAGACATGAAACAACATGAATATTGGATAATGGCCATACAATTGACTTAGATAAAATAAAATAAAATGAAAAAAATATGTATAGGAAGTGCATCTCGTAGTTTCTACTAAAAATAATGGTTAAGGTCTTGACCATTTACGGGAAGTGGATCAATCCTCCCATCCAAAGGTTTCATCTTGAAGGTTTTGTAGTTGAGCCTCTCTTCAATTGTGAATGTCCAATCCACAAAGGTTGGAACTTAGTGTGTTTAACCTTGTCTCCATGGGGTTTATCCCATTTTATAACTAGTTTGCCTACATCGAAGCTCTTTTACCTTATGTATTTTCTGTCAAACCAATGCTTTATACAACTTTGATGCATGGAAAATCGGTTTTTACTTCTCTTCCTCGAGTTTGAGTAAAGTGTCTATCCAACAATGAACGAGTAGGCAAGGTTCTCCTTGTGACTCTTGGGAGATATGCAAGGCTAGGAGATACAAGTTCAGGGGAAACATAGTTTATTTACCATACAGATTCATCCCAAAGAGCATTAGTCAAAACAATATGTAAATTCTTCTGTTAAGATAAAATGGTTTTCTTTATTATGTGAGTAAGATTTTTATTTGTTGACTCAATCAGACCATTTCCCTGGGGCTAATAATAAGATGAGTGTTTTAAAATGATCCCATTTTCTAATGAAAATTCATAAAGTATTAATGATGAAAATTATGTTGCATTATCAAAGATAAGTGGCATAGGAATTCCAAACTTGGTTATGATGTTCTCTTGCAAAAAATGAATGGCTTCCTAGTCATTCACTTGTCTAAGAGAAACTTCCTCTGACCATTGGGTGAAGTAATCTATAGCAGTGAGTATATATAGGTGTTGCTTTAATGAGTGGGGAAATATCTCTCTGATAACATGAAGGCCCCACTATTGGAATGGTTCTTCTACTACTACTAGGACCAATGGGGTAGATGACCTTTAATTGTGACCAACACATTTTTGATAAGCTTGTAACTTTCAAACATAAGCATGTGCATCTTTGAAAAGTGTGGGCCAATAATAAACAACCCTCAAAACTTGGTGTGTTGTTGTGCCGCTCACATATTGGCCACCTATCAGTCCATCGTGTAAGTCCTTAAGGGCCTTTTATGTATCTTGGGGCTCAAGGCACCTTAGAAAAACTCCATTTTGGTGCTTCCAAAAAAGCACTACATGGACTAATTGGTATGATGGAGACTTAACATGAATTTTCCTTTTCTATTTGTTTTATAAGAGTGAGGGGAATGTTCAATGTTCCAAAAATTGTCGTAGATCAGCGTACCAAGGTATTATGGACGTGGACTGAGGAATATGATCAATAGTGTACATTTCTATTTCTTTCTCCCATCCTGAAAGATCCTGTTCAGGAGCATACTTAGCTTCAATTTCTATTCTACATTATCAATGACCCTTTATAGTATGAACTAGTTTGAATTCCAAATCATATTCTTGAAGATAAGTCATCTAGTTAGCCCTTCTCTCACCTAACGCTTGCTATAGGAGCAAGGTTTTCACTGCAATATGAGGTATGAATACAATTGTATGTGCTTTAAGTAAATAGGGCCTAGAATACTTCATTTCCCACATACTTCATACGCTTGCTTGTCAATGGTAGGGTAATTTAATTTTTGGCCTTGTAGACTAGCGCTCATAAAAGAAATAGGTTGTTCATTTCCTTCATTGTCATTTTGAGTCAATATGGCTGCAATTGATAAATCTGAAGTTAACGTGTGGAGTAGGAAATATTTTCCATAGTCTAGACTGGATAATGTAGATGCATTGACGATAGCTTTTTTGATCTAAGTGAAAGCATCTTTCTCTCATTTATCCTATTGGTGTACCACATCTTTCTTGATCATCTTCTATATTGATTTAACTATTTGAGCTTAATCAAAGATGAATTTTCGAATGAAATTATTTTCTCCCAAGAAAGACTGCATGGCTTTCTTTTTCACCAGAAATTGGATCTATGTGACAACCTTCACCCTCTCAGGATCAATCTCAATTCCACTCTTTGTTATGACGTGCCCTAGTAGAATCCCTTCAGACACACCAAATATGCTCTTCTTGGGGTTCAGGGAAATCCCATAATTTTGACACTGCTCAAATATCTGTTTTAGAAGACGTACATGATCAAACCTTTTCTTCAAAAACATAGTAACATCATCTAAATACAAAACAATGCTTTTACCAATAAGGCCACTAAAAGAAATGTCCATCTCTCTTTGAAAAGGTGCACCAATATTAATTAATCCAAATGGAATTCGCTTAAATGTGCACATTCCCCATTTAGTGTGGAATGTAGTTTTCAATCTTTCGGGTCCGATAATAGAAATCAATTGTAGCTTGAAAATCCATGTAGTAGCGAAAACATTTCAGACCCAGATTCTATCTGGACTATCGACTCCATGGATGGCACTGGATAATTATCTTTGTCAAAAGCCCGATTAAGATTCTGAAAATCAACACATAAACGTATTTTCACCAGACTTCTTTTTTACTAGGACCAAGTTGGAATCCCACATGGAATTTCTAACTTTGAAAATGATCTGGGAATCCAAAAACTTTCTCAATCCCTTTTGAATGATGGGTTCTAATGTTAAATGAAATTTCCATAGTTTCTGCTGGATTGGTTTCACCCCTTCTTTTATAGGAATTACATGTCGAAAGATGCAAGTGTCATAAGTCTTCAATTCATTATATGTCAATGCAAACACATCTCAATACTGCTTGAATAGATGAATAAATTATTGTCTCTCCTATAGGGAACAAAATGTATCTAGGTTCACATACTTTAGATCTTGTGGGTTTCCAAGGTTGACTTGTTTAGATTTGACCTTTGAACTCTGAGTCTTTGTGTTAGTAGGCCCTCTAAATCACTTTTTCAAGTCATATAGTTTCTCAAGGGAGACCACACCTTTTGGCACAGTGTTTGCTTTCAGTGCTTGGGATGCTTCTTGTAAAACATGCTTGTGCTCATCCTCCTCTATGGCGACGTATTTGAATACATCAACATTCATCATAAAGTGTAGTATCTATTGGCCATCACTAAAAATGCATAAATTAGTGACATTTTCAAGTACAAATGGTTTATATAAAATTTCAATAGCAAAACCATTTTTCAATGGCAATATCCTTAGCAACATTTTCTAGTGTATATGCTGCTGCATTTCTAACTCTAGGAATAAAAACGATATTGAAAGCTTTAAAATGATTTATCAAATCCCATACCTCTTACTAGTAGTTCTTGAGATGAGGTGAAACACATTGTATAGTATGTGGTACCTAATGAGTGACCATCATAGAGTCATCAATTACCTTTAGGAGCTCTACCTTCAGTTCTATAGCTTTCTTCAATCCAAGTACGAGTTCTTCATATTCAGTAGTATTATTGGTGCACTCGAACTCTGGATGGCATGAACTATATGTTTCTTATTATGCGGGTTTGTGAGGACACAAATGACTCCAAAACCCTCCTAATTCTTAGAACCATCAAAATAAAAAGTCCGAAAATAACTAGCTACTAAGTTGTTTCTTGCATTATTAATCCTACTAATATTAATATTGCTACTACTATGTACACCTATATTACATAATTCATTTGCACCTGCTAGAGAAGAAAGGAGTTCCAGCTGGGTATCTGATGCGATGGGTAACAATTTTTCAAGGTAACACCCAAGGTCAGTTTCTAAAAGGAAGTTGCGAAAATTAGGTCTGTGAAAGTAACAGACCCTTGTTTCCCTTTAAAAGGTGTAACAATGTGTTTCATGTAAGGTTAGGATTCCACCTGGATTTGATTATTCTTGCCCCTATATGGAATCCATAAATGTGACCAATTGGTATAAAGATACCCTTGTATTTTTCTTCACCAGTATCTACTTAGAAATACATCGTAGGCTTCTGGGATGTCAACAATCACTATGTTTATACATTGGTGAACTCATTGATTAGACGATAAGTGAATAAGAACATTTTTTTAGTTCACCAATAGCTTGAACAAGAGACCTATCTAACTAAATAATATGTGCATCAATATTATCCCATTTAGAATTGATTCTCTTAGCAACAGATAATGTCATTACGTTTATGGATGCACCAGAATCAATTGAACAATTGTGAACATTATAATTGAAAATTTCAAACGTCAAGAGAAAGAGATGGCTAAGACTATTAGATTTTAATGTTAAAGAGTTAAAAACTGATTCTAGGGGACCCGAAGACTTACCAAAGACATTTTGGGAGGAAGAATCATTATCACTTGATGAGGATTGATCAAGGGCTCAGGCAAGCAGTTCAAGCTAGCTTGCTATCCTTATAAGCTGAAAGACAAAAAAATTGTGTGAGCTTTCTTAATATTTTCCACTATGTTATATTCTAGCATAGTAGGCTTCATTGAAGTGTCTAGACGAATAAATTTGTTTTCCACTTCTGGAATGGTAGACTTGGTTTTAGTGTTGGTGGAAGTGTTCTTTGTTGTGGAAGCATCTATTTACTTGTTCTGAGCTTGGCTTATGAGCGGTGTAATTTTCCTTAACAGATGTTCCTTCAACTTTTGCCTTGTTAGCTCTTATTCAGGAGTAGGCCCTCGACTTCTCAACTTATATCGGTTGTTTTCCTTTTAAGCTAGAGCATCATTTAGGGGTGGTTCCTCAACATTATTCTTCTCAGAAGTGAACACACAACTGAAAGTATTTACACCATTTCTGACACCTACAGTTTCTTCAGCTGCAGTAGATTCTTCCTCTTCTTTTGTTTGCTCAGTATACCAATATGAAAGTATTGAGTCAATAATATGCACAACCAGAGAATTCATGTTGTGGTTCCATTGTGGACATGTTTTTTTCTGAGTGATATTCTTGATGAAAAGAACATTATTGGTCCATGTCCATGCTTTTGACATTAATAATGACATTTGAGCTCTATGCAGACCTAACTGATTGATTATTTTTGTTGTCATTGTTGTTATTCCTTCTCGGGAAGTTAATTTTTTTTGGCTTGTTGCTGATAGTGGTCTCGCTTGTCCTTTGTTTTATTCTTCCAATTCATTCGACAAAGTCTTGATAGTCTTGGTCTAACTTTCCAAATAGTAGCTTATTTATTCTTAGCCTTGCTCAAAGAGGCCTGAGACCTTTTTCATATCTTCTTGTAGTCTATAGATGATTCATCATAAAAAATGACTCCAATTGCATGCAATTCCTTCTTAAGTGCAATAGCTTCTTCAAACTTTTGTGCAAAGTTTCTTTGAGAGTTCTCTTCATGAACTACACAATGCTTGTCGGTAAGGAAGAAGTGTAGTAATCTATCGTCATGGAGGCATGAGGTGTCTTTTCAGAAGGAAATTTGTTTAATAACTAATTGAACCTCTAATTAAAATCCTTAACCTTTTCTTTTGCCGGCATCTATATATTCCCTAACTCTTTTAATGACATAGTTGGGCTTTTGTCATCAATGAAATTTTCAAGGAGAAACTTTTAAACCTCCTCCAATTCTGAATTGAATTTATGGGAAGACTATGATACCAAGAAGTTTCTCTACATTTAAAGTACAATGGAAGAGTCTACAATAAACATCATCATAACATACCTCGAGCATCTACAGGTGTAGGTAGAATTTGTTCAAATGGTCTTCAGATGTGATCACCTTGTCAGGGTCATATTTCATTAACAACATTTCCGGTGTCTTGGCATCTTATGTAAAATAGGCGAAAGGGAAAGTAGGCCCTGATTCATCTAATCCAAATCATTGCTTTCCATGTTCTCATCTCTGAGCTCCTCCTCCTCTTTAGAATCTGAGGAATCTTCTTCATGACCACCAAACCTGTGAAAAGTGTCTTCTGAGAGCACTACGTTGTCCTTGCACCCTTCATTGTATAATGGAGGTTAGTATTCCTTTTTTTTGTTATCAGCGGACTCCATTAATTCTTCAACGTAGGAAAAAAAAAATATCTTCAACTTTAGAAACCACTATCCCGGTAGGACTTGTTTCTTTCTTATTTGAAAAATAAGGAATATTATGCACTCCAAGAATTAATATAATAGTCTTCGTAAAGCAATGAGTTATAGGCTGAATTGCTCAAATGTGCTCATAGGAAACTTCACAACTTTGTTCCGAGCTGGGCTAAAAAGATCTGCCCACTTCAGGAATATGAGTCACAAAGGTGTTGGGAATTTTATTACCTTGTCAATAGGAAGTATGGTGTGGATGGGTGGCGTTATCAGCCATAAAAATGTTTTTACCCTCCTTCTAGTGCCAAAAGTTTTGATAGTGTTGGACATACCAACGTTCAGGGGGTCCTCCCTGATATGTTGTTCCAATCAGACCTTACACTATTTGGGATAGGAGCCCCATCCAAAATATGTCTCGGTTGTGGAATTTCTTGCAAATTCTCTACAAATCTACCTCTAAGATCTATAGAAAATCTGACTGTAGATTAACCTGATAATATAATATAACTAAAGAAAAATACTCTAATCTAATTCTACAATCAATTACTGGAAGCTTAAAATATTTGAGCAAAATCAAGTGGAATACATATAACCAGAGAAGAATCAAAGCACATGGAACAGAGGAAATACTCAAGGGAAAGCCTCAACCAAAAAACCCACTATCTGTATTATCATACAAGGTGGAAATACATCAGAATTATACAAAGCTTTAGCTCTCACAGCTAGCCAACTCTTAGTACAATCCTCTTGGATGCTCGTAGGAAAACAAGGCTTCTCACAAAACTTCTCCTCTGCCCTCCAAGCCTCCTATTTCCTTGCGCAGTTTCTCTGGGTGATCCTCTTGTTACCAAGTGTAACACTGGTCACTCACACTGATCTCACACCCTGTCAAACTGTGCAATCGTCAAGGAATCTTAATCCTTCTGCATGCATGAGTTTCCTTTATAGGAGAAAACATGCAACTGATAATGCATTGTCCCTATCTTTAATCTCAATTCAGTCTTTCCCGGAATAGACATGCATGAGTTACTGATAAGAGAATCTTCAGTTATCTGGGGTACACTAGTTAGATGCATGCATGCATTAACTGACTAAACTCACAATTAGTTCTTCAAACAGATTGGAACTAATTTAACTAGACTTAACTCAGCAAACTGAGCTAACTAATTACAACTCAAGTATAACTCAATCTTATCTCCTTAATTAAGGGATAATCTCCTTATTTTAAGGGATAACTATTGCATGACTTTAGAAAGACTTCTAGCTTGAATTTCTCCAACTAATTAACTCAAAATGAATTAATTAATTATTTTTCAAGCAACCAATGAGACTAAATTCAAATTTAATTCACAATTCTAATTCAAGGAAAAGCTAAAATTGGAATATTCTTGTTGCCACATTTCAACACTCCCTCTCAACAAGAAAGGGATTATCTACCACCCCAATCCTATCCCTATGGAACTCAAATTTACACTTTGACAATGCCTTAGTCAAAATGTCAGCATCTTTCTCCTCGGTTGAAATATACTGCAACAACATGATCCTCTTCGCCACATAGTCTCTGAGATGATGATACCAAATGTTGATGTGCTTGGACCTATCATGAAATACTGGATTCTTAGAGAGTTTGGTACAACTCTGATTAGCACAATAGATCACAGTTGGATCCATCTTCTGATCAAACAAACCAAATATAATTTCATGCATCCAGATGGCCTCCAATGCTACCTAACTTGCAGCCATGTATTCAACCTCTACTAAGCTTAGTGCAAACAACCTTTGCTTCCTGCTGTACCAAGAAACTGCAGTTGACCCAAGTTTGAAAATTCCTATTGATGTGCTCTTCCGATATAATGGACTCCCTACCCAATCTACATCCGTGAAGCCTTATAGCTTCACTCCCTTTGTTCATCTGTACCATAATCCATAATGAGATGTGCCTTTGAGGTATCTTAAAACATGCTTTACTACCTTCCAAAACATCTTGGTAGGCTGAACCATAGCTTGACTCAGTTGGTTCATGGCATAGCACAAATTTGGTCATGCGTTCACTAAGTACATTAGTGAACCCACAAGATGCTTGTACACAGTAGCCTCTACTACTTCTCTTGAAGTAGCATCTTCCTTCCTCCAATTACCTGCTAGAGGTGTCTACATGGGCTTACACTTCTCCATGTGGAATCTCCTGAGTATCTCATTGGCATACTTGCGCTGAGACACAAACAAATCCCCGTCCTTCTGCCACACTTCCATGCCAAGCTAGTAGTGCATGAGACCCATGTATTTCATCTCGAGTTCTCTTGCAAGGTCCTCCTTGCAAGATATGATCAACTGATCATCACCGGTCAATATGAGATCATCAACATAAAGTACAATGATCAATTGCTTACCTTTCACCATGATGTGGTACAGGTTCGCATCTGCTTCACTCTTTGTGAAGCCGAACCCGGTGAAGTAGTTGTCGATCTTGGTGTAGCAAGCACGAGGTGCTTGCTTCAGCCCATACAACTCTCTTGAGTTGGCACACATGCGACTCATGATCGAAGGTCTCAAAACCTTGCAGTTGCTCTATGTACACCTAATCCTCCATCTTGCCATTGAGGAATACATTCTTCACATCCATATGATGGATCTTCCAATCGATGTGTGCTAATAGTGCCAACATCGATCCAATAGATGAGTACCTTTCTATAGGAGCAAAAGTCTCATCATAGTCAATCCCCTTGACCTGTGAGAAACCACGAGCAACAAATATTGCCTTATGTTTCTCCACACTACCATTAGCATTTTGCCTTACCTTGTAAAGCCAATGACAACTCACAACTGACTTGTTCTCCGCTCTTGGAACCACATCCCAAACATTGTTCCAAACTATGGAGTCATACTCCTTCACCATAGCATCAGCCAAAATCGACTGTTGCACTGCTTCCTTAAAGGAAGATGGCCTAGTCTCAACAAATTCCCCAACAAGGGCCATGTATCCAGTGTACCTCTAAAGTGACCTCCTCTGTCTGTGTTGGGAAGATGGTTCTCCCACATTCTCTCTCGTATCTGACGAAAATCTGTCAGCTTCTCTTGTGTGCTTCCATCCATCTCTGGAAGACTCTGCTTGAGTGGATGTCTTCACTCCTGGAATCTCTGCATGCAGTTACTTTGCATCAATCTGAGGCTCCTCCTCCTTAGGAACCAACAGTTACTCCACAGCCTGTAGTTGGAGCTCTCTCTCAAGGAAAACTCACATGGCCTTCTTCTCATCAAACTTGAGATCCCTGCGAGCCATTGTCCTTCGATAGGTAGGCAAGTACACCCAATAGTTGTTGGTGTATCAGTGTACCCCACAAGTATCTCCAACTTAGCTGTCAACTCAAGCTTCTTCCGTGCATCCTTTGTCACATGGCAATATACCGATGAGCCAAAGATCCTGAAGTGACCCATATCTGGTCTCTTACCAAAGAAAGCTTCCTCTGGTGTTTTCATCCCAAGTATGCGATGCGGGCTTCTATTATGCAAATAGACTGTTGTATTGCATGCCTTAGCCCACAAATGAAGTGGTAGGCCTTGGTCATGCAACATCGCCCGTGCTGCCCATACAATCGTTCTGTTCTTCCTCTCGGCCACCCCATTCTGCTGTGGATTATGAGGTGTCATCAACTCCCATTTAATTCCTTCCACTGCACAAAAGTCCTTAAACTCTTGAGAGACATATTCTCCATTGTTGTCACTTCTTAAGGCCTTGATATTCTTCCCTGATTATTTCTCAACCAAAGCTTTGGCTCACAAAACTTTGAGAAGGTTTGATCCTTCTTCTGCATGAAATAAATCTAGCATTTACGAGAATAATCATCAATGAAAATCACATAATACCTTTGCTTCACTGTGGATTTCGTCGAGAATGGTCCACACACATTAGTATGAACTCGCTCTAAGATTGTTTCTACTTGACTATCTCGATCATGAGAGGAAGTCTTGGCATACTTTTCCAAGGTACAACCTTCTCATGTGTCAACTTGCTCAAGTTTACCTTCAGGAAGTCTTGTAGATATCTGTTGCATTATCTTGAAGGCCCCATGATGCAAATGGCCCAGTTGCGTGTGCCATAACTCACCTATGTCTTGGCTTTGAACTAATTAGGCTTTTGAACACAATGCAGCACAGTCATCTACCACTAGTTTATAGAGATTCTTTACTTGAATCCCAATCCTCTTGGTCTGACCCATGGCTATGTATCTTAGGAATGCCTTTCCTTTACTGAAGGCAACATCGTAGCCTTTGTCCTCCAACATTCCTCAAACATCACGAATGATACCAAGTTATTCTTCAGTCTAGGCACATACTTCACATCTATCAAGGTGAGAGGACTTCCATGCTCCCTCTGAAAAGCAACTATGCCCTCTCCTAAAACCTTGTACTTTCTATCATCACACATCTCTATGCGCATCTTGGGGTCTTTCTCCTCTAACGTACTGAATAAACGTTTATCGCCAATCATGTGGAATGAGACTCCACTATCAAGATACCAAACACAACCCACCATCGATGAAACCATACATGCGATGAGGGTAAATTCCATTTTGAACTGAGAGGCTAATTTCTCACCTTCAGATCCTTTCAAGGATCCCTTCTTGGACTTCTTCGATGGGAAATTAGTTGCATAATGTCCCATCTCATGAAAATTAAATAATCTCACTTTAGATTTGTTACCCTTCTTCCCTCCATGAGAAGAATTTGATTTGGAATGGGAAGCCTTCTCTTTCCCTTTCCTTGCCTTACTTGCTAAGGCCATATTTTCTTCATCATCATTCTTTGATGAAGAACCATCTCAAGTGATCCTCCTAATCTCCTCCTGCATGACATCTGACCACAGTGATTCCCAATTCGATAGTTTCTGTTTTCCATTCACAGAATCCTGGTAGCTATTCCAGTTCTTTGGAAGACCGAGGAGAGAAAGGCTCACGATATCATCATCGGCAGTAGTTATTCCCACACTACCAAGCTCATGTCTACAAGTGGTGAGCTTGTTCAGATATGTGGAAATAATATAGCCGTTCTCCATCTTTATTCCTCAAATCTTGTCCTTGAGCACGAATTTCATCTAGTTGCTATTGTTTTGGTAGATGTCCTTCAATGTCTTCCACATGAAATATGTAGTATCCATCCCATGGAGACTCGAGACAATATGGTCTCGAACTCCCTCAAGGATGATCCATCTCGCCCTCGCCACACACTTCGTCCATTCAACCAACTCTTGCGCATTAGTTGAACCTGGCTTTGGGATTTATTGATCAATGGAATCCTTCAAGCCATTATCTTCTAACACAGTCTCTATGTGATCTTTCCATGCTATGCAATTTGAGTTGCCATCCAAGGCATACTCAAGTCTCAAGCCATAGAATGCCATTGACCAACCTTGAAGTATGAGATGAATTCAATTTGCACCTGCAACCCTGAACTTCAAACTTCAAATTCTCTTCTTTGTATATTGTTCACTGCTCCGATAAATTCAGCTTTGATACCATGTAGAATTTCCTGCAAACTCTTTGCAAATCTACCTCTGAGATCTATGTAGAAAATCTAACTGTAAATTAACCTGATAATGCAATATAACTAAAGAAAAATACTTTAATCTACTTCTACAATCAATTAGTGGAATCTTAAAAGATTTGGGCAAGATCAAGTGGAACACATATAAGCAAAGAAGAATCAAAGCACATGAAACACAAAAAATACTCAGGGGAAAGCATCAGCTGAAAACCCCACTATCTATATTATCGTACAAGGTGGAAATACATCAGAATTATACAAAGCTTTAGCTCTCACAGCTAACCAACTCTCAGTACAATCCTCCTGGATGCTCATAGGGAAACAAAGCTTCTCACAAAGCTTCTCTTTTGCCCTCCAAGCCTCCTATTTCCTTGCACAGTTTCTCTGGGTGATCCTCTTATTACCAAGTGTAACACTAAACATTCACACTAATCTCACAACCTGTAAAACTGTGCAATACCCAAGGAACCTTAATCCTTCTGCAGGCATGAGTTTCCTTTATCGGAAAAAACATGCAACTGATAGTACATTGTCCTTGTCCTTAATCTCAACTTGGTTTTTCTCAGAATAGACATGCATGAGTTATTGATGAGAGAATCTTCAGTTATCTAGAGTACACTAGTTGGATGCATGCATGTATTCATTGATTGAACTCGCAATTAGTTCCTCAAACAGTTTCAAACTAATTTAACTGAACTTAACTCAGTAAACTGAGCTAACTAATTACAACTCAAATATCACTCAATCTTATCTCATTAATTAAAGGGTAATCTCCTTAATTTAAGGGATAGTTGTTGCATCACTTCAGAAAGACTTCTAGCTTGAATTTATCCAACTAATTAACTCAATATGAATTAATTAATTAATTTTCAAGCAACTAGTGAGACTAAATTCGAATTTAATTAACAATTTTAATTCAAAGACAAATTAAAATTGGAATATTCTTGTTGCCACATTTCAACATCGATTTTCATTTACTTAAAGATCTACCTTGACATTAGCTCTCAACAAGAGAGAGAATCACATATGTGCTTTCAAAAAATAAGCAAGTGTGCCTGGTGAATGTTCATTTGCAAGTGCATCAAGATTCTTCTACTATAGAGGGGGGAGAAAGTGAGCCTCTAAGAAAGAGGTAATAATACCACACTAATAAGGACACACATAAATAAGAATGTTTTGCCTAACATCAAGTGGAATAGTACACAAAGTTGGGACAATCATTACAACCTTTACAACACGTTCTGATTAGAATAAGCAGTAAAATAACCAAAATAGTTCAACTGCTTTAGTACTTGTGAAAGGAAACATGAATCATAAACATTCATAGAAAAGTATTACAAACATTTATAATCCATATATGAAAATCATGTTGGCCATTAGGCTTAAATTATTAAGTATAAGTCCCAAAATGCATGAATAGAACAAATATCACTTGCTCCGTTAGTGGAGCATTAGAGCCACTACATACTCCCCAAAAGTACTAACTTATCTCTCTTATGCCATATGAAAGAAGCCAAGGTTAAAATTTCTCTACATAAGAAATGAGGATCCATTTATAACTATGAAGACTGACCGTTAATATCATCCTAACCTTGACTTTCTAACTTCTAGTGACTTTTAAACTTCAACCACCTAAATTCCAAATGACTTTTGGAATTTGGCTTTTGGTATCACATGTTCTTCGGAATTCCATTTCATACCATCCTACAGCTAAAAAGTAGAGTGTAAATCGAATTGTGTGATGAACCACTGGAGCCATTATACAAGCATTGGAATGGAATTTTCGAGAATGGGAAGAGGAAAGTTGGGGATCGTGTTTTTTGTACGACACAAACAACACGTTCAAGAATGGGAAGAGAAAAGTCGGCCATCATGTTGTTGGTCTTGAATTATGCTTTGACGTGAAAAGGATTTTTATAAGAATAAGGAGAAGTTCATCAGATTTATTCTTTAAAAGGTGGTTTAGAACAATAGTATTTATTACAACGAGAAAACTGTAAAGATTGGAAAGAAAGATGTAGAATAATTTTTGGTTTTGGAGAAAATATAAGGTTTTTTTTCTAAAATATAATATTTAGAGAAAATACAAAGTTTTGTAAAATAAAATATTTATGATTAATTTGGATTATTTATTATTTAATTTAAATAGGTAAGAGTTTATTTGTAAAAAATTTAATATAAAACGAATATATGATTTAAAAAAATATTTATCTAATAATTGATATTCAAATTACAAAAATTAAGTTAAATAATATTTTTTAAAATTATGCTTTTAATAATAATAGAAATATTTTTTTTTATTTTTTCTTTACCTATTATAAATTGGGTCATTGGGTATCCTTATACATCTTCTCTCTTTGTTATGATCAAATATTAAGGCACATGTGTAAGGTCTACATCAAGAATGTTGTGTTTGTGATAGAATACAACCTTTAATTAAATGCAAATTGATATGCAATTAAAAAAAATGCTTACTATTATTTTAAAAACTTATTTATATTAAAAATTATATATATATACCCAGGATGCGGGTGTTGGCACGTCACAAAGGAATGGGCCACATGTCCAGCATGTGCCGCCCCGTGCTCGTATTTATGGTTGATGGAGTTAGCCGTCAAAGGGTTAATCCTCCGTAGTCCGAGCTCTGGGCATTCAATGCCGAGCAGAGTGAAACGATGGCGCTGCAGCTTGCAGTTATGGTTCGCTCCCACCGAGGGAATAAGCAGGGTTATCAAGGCACGGATGAGCAGAAGCGAGCCCATTGTTATGGTGAAGTTGGTGAGGTTCAGACGTAGGGGAATTCCACGAGGGTGCAGTCGCAGAGGTGGGCGGTTATTCTACCACTTCGACTGGCCATCTTGGCTCACCGCGGCTCCAATTCAGGCTCTGGTCTCAAGTGGAAGCGGCAATCCAAGTGCAATCAGGGCAATCTGGTTACAAAGAGGGACTTTCTTCCCTCAGGTTACAGCTTCTCAGAGATTGTCGCGATCGGGAGAAACTTGTGGCGAATTTCGTCTGGTTGCTGGTCTCAAAATTCAATGCAGGCTAACAGGGAAGACGGAGGCGTGTCCATGGCGAGGCTGCGGGAGCGACAACCTTGCAGGAGGGGAACTGGGTGAGGTTCATCCTCTCGCCCTCCGGTAGCGAATGAGCACCACCATTGTTGCTGTTGTTATTGCTACAGGAGGGCAAGGGCTAAGCCACTCCAAACTGGGCAATTCACGGAGGTGGGCAGCTCAAGCGAAGGGGAGCCAGCTCTTTCAGCATTTGGCTCGGTTGTGTTCACCCTGGGCAGCTCCAAGGACAGTGAAGGTATCAATGCTCATATTTCAGTTCTTTTTACTAAAGCTCCTGAAGGGAATGACAGTGGGACGCCTCCAGGAATGGTGGAACCACCCACAAAGGGCATTGGAAAGGAGAGCCCTGTCTTGCAACCACCAATTGAGGTGGTCACCTCAGGGAATGAGATTTTGCATGCGCAGGAGTAGGAACCTCAAGGCACAGCAAAGGATAAGTGGGCTGCCATGTGGGAAGGAATCCCTGAGGGTCAGGGATGGTGCACCATCGTGGAAGAAAAAGGTCTCGGCGACGACTGATCCTCCGACGCGCGCACCAGCTCTTACCTTTCTCTCTCTGCTCGGGTCCAGGATAAAGGTCACTATGTCTGTTCACTTGCAGTTTTTCATTCTGTCTAGTTTTTGTCGATCTAGTTTACTACCAGTCTGTCTCGTTTGTGTCGATCTACAATCTGGTTTTGAAGGAAGCCCCTGCGTGGGCCGTCATGTTCTGTTGACCGTCAAGTAGAATTAGCCTCGGTCTCAGTTAGTTTTTGGGGGAATTTAGGTAGTCCTGTCGGTGCTGCCCCTGCGAGGGAGCTTTTTGCGTCAATGCCAAGATACCCAAAGTGCCACTGGTGGCCATGGAAGTCCTGTTTCACTGCTTGTAATATTTTCTTGTAAATATAATATAATAGACTAGCTAGTTTTACCAAGAAAAAAAAAATATATATATATATAAATAATAATAACAAGTATAAATATTTATTTGATTGATAAGTAATAAATATAATTTGATTCAATTTCATTTTTTATTTCTCTTTAAGTCAACTCTATCTACAATAAATATAATATAATATAATTTGATTCCTTTTTCTCACTACAATATAATTAATATTATTAACAATTTTATTTCAAATAATTTTATATACTATTTATTATATTAAAATAAAAAATTTAAATTTAATAATTTATTTTTCAAGATAATTTTCCCAAATTTTCTATCCCTTCAACTACCATGGCATGATATCCTTAAAAACAATTATTACTTAACATACCACCAAAACAATTCAATTCCTAAACATTTGTATAACTTGGTAACAAAAACCATCTATTTTCTTCCTTCTACAACTAACTAACTATGAATATTATACATAGCTGTTTGCGAACACAAAATCCTAGATTTTTGGCCTATAACTTGGAAAGTTGAAAATCAACTCTGCAACGGCCAAACCTTCTTTAAGAGCTCACTAAGTACTCTATGTCTTTGCATACGTGGAAACAAAAAACCTTCCCTCATACTGAAGTGGGTAAATCTATTTCAATAATTGAGAATTTATGTCTATATTATTTCTTTCCAACCATTGGTCTATCGGACCTAAAGAAACAAATTATTTATTTTAATTTAAGATTTTATTCCTATGTTTCAAAAGATTGGAGAAAAGCCTCCCTAGCTCAGCATAATTTGAGCTTCTTACTTCTGGTTCCTAGGATAGAAAAAATTTGAGCCTCTTACTTCTGGTTCCTAGGATAGAGAATGAGTAAGATATTTTTGATCAGTGGCTTCTCAAATTACAAGCCAAAGTTTGATGTAATTTTTTACGACTCTTACCATTTGGAAAAAAAATTATTTATCTAAAAGTTATCATGAATTTTTTTTATCTAAAATGTTTATCACAATATGAAAAATTAATCAATATATTCTACAATTTGGTTTTCCAATGTTGGTTTGATATATCAAAAATTCCAGCAGATCTAGACGCAGAGATGGCTATCCCCACTTAGATTACTAAGAATACCGAAAAGGCGACGAGCAAGATTGACCAGAGTCTTGCAGCTTAAAAAATAGACCACTCTCAAGTGCAAAAGGAGTTTGGTGCAGTTAATAAACAACCAGTGTGAACTTACCGTTATTCATTCCTTATGTGGAACGCCAAACACTACAGTGCGATGTTGGTGGTAAAAAAATTGTGTACATAACTATTTTTTATTCTTGTCAGTGTAACAGTACTGACGGTTAGAAAGAATTTGAGTCATTGGTGAGCAAGACACCAGCCAGCATTAGCAAGTTTCTATTCGATTACAAGGAACTTAATTGTGGCATGTCTACCAGTTTAATTTTCTCAATAACAGTTGCTCTCGGAACACCGCATGAACTTGTAATTACTTTGTTTCTCCGCTGAACTCCATACCCTTGCTAGATTGCATTTCAAATCCACTCTTCAATAAATTTGCTGTCTCATCTGTATTATCTTTTATAATTGAAGTGGGCAAAATTTTGGAAGAGCCTTTCTTTGCTTTATCCACTGCCCAATTATACAATATCATGCCCGCCACAGCCAAGGCCATGCCCATTATGTTCTTTACTGTCAATGCCGAATCAAATAAGACCCAGCCTAAAACAAGAACACACACTGTTTTCATGTGGCCTAGAACTTGGAACGAAACTGCTGAGAAGCGCCCAATGCAAAGATATTGGCTTAGGTTGCAAAACACGGCCAAAGCACAAGAGAGTAAAATGACGAACTGCATCAACAAATATGTTGTTAAATTCTATGTTCAGAGTTCACAAACAGCAAAGTTGTGTGGAATTTGAGAATGGTTATCTGTGTTTATCATATCACACATTGAATTGACATTTCGAACCAATTAATATGATTTTTTATCTAGGTTAATAAATCATATTTATGGTTAGAAAGTTACAAAAATATTTCATGTAAACATCTGACCATCTATGTCAATAAATTACATTTAGAAAGGTCTAAAAAACAAATTTATCTCAAACATCTATAACCAACCAATGTAGTTTTTCATCATAAGAGAAAACAGGGAAAAAAAAAAAAATTAATAAGATAAATCTGGAAAAAATAGATAAAAACAATTAAAATCACAGAAACATATACTCAGAAATCTGAGGACTATCATAAATGAAAAAGTACAGGTATCTTACTATTGCTCCAAGCGAAAATTCATAATCCAGCAAATTGTGCCCATTCAGACCAAAATCAATGAAAGGTCCCAACAATAGCAGAGACGCACACTGTATTGGAGCAGTTTTGCTCAGGAGATCAAATGAACCGATGGTATATTTTTGTTGAAGGGAGCCAATAGACTGCAAGGACAAACAAAGTTTGATTTAGCCAATCTAATTGAGGTCAAAGAATCAAAGAATTATATTTTTGTTGAAGGGAGCCCTGTGCCATCCATGTTTGTTGGTTGCCGTGTGACTAACGTTCCTATCAATATAAAAAGTGGGTTGAAGGGTCAACCCTAGGTACCAAACAGTATTTACAAGTTTCGTCAAAAGAAAATAACTTACTATTTGTTGAAGTGACGTGCAGAAGACACCAACCGCAGCTGCTAGGAAACCATTCATGTTTACCTTAACATCTGTGACTGTGCAAACGCCCACCCCCATGACCACAAGAAATACTGTTCCCTTGACTTCTGTGGAGTACTTCTTATTGTGAAGAATCCATTCCATGACACAAACAACTGGGATCATACTTAATTTAGAAATCTGAACACTCAAGGAAGAACACATGTTTCATTGTTAGATTGATGAAAGATCTAGATACTTCATGATGATCCAGGAAATCAAAGCAGCAGATTGTACTTTTACTGACCTGATAAAATCCAACGGAGTTTAACATTAGACTGCAGTTCATTCCGACAATGGAAAGATTGGCAACAATAGAAAACCAGAAGAGATCCCAGAAAGGGACGTGCTTATTAGCAGTGGAGTATCCTAGCTGTCTCGACATAAATCCCACCAGCGCAGTCACGAGAAAGTGAAAACCGGTTAAGGTGGTTGCTGCAGAACATTAAAATCTGCAAACTGTCATTGCGATCTCGTATTGTTCAAATCATAATCTTATATTTAAGATAACAGCTTTGTCACCAAACATGCTCTCCCATGGTCATAAATTCATGAGTATATCCTATGCATATATCAGATCAGAAATAGCAACAAATATACCCAAAACAAATGTTAAAAAATCTCATTACAAATTAATTCCATTACTGTATATTAACCATTTTTAGTTCTAGTTGTTTGGTTAACTATTTATTTCCCCAATTAAACTGGTTCAAGTCTCAGGAAACATATTGTATCCAGTATTCCTTCCATTATTATATCCAGTATTCTTTCCATTAATAATATTCATGAAAAGCCAATCTACTAATGAAAATCGAATTACAGAAGTCACAGATTCTCCAAAACTTCTCATTATATTTTAAAAAAAAACAAACAAACTGAACCTCCAACCCAGATTATATCAGATCTGATCTCACTATCAATAGATCTCTAAGAAAAAGATCAGATCTGATCTCATCATCAATAGATCTCTATGAAACAAGAACGTCCTTGCATTCAATCTTTATACTATCTCAAAGTGTAAAAACACTTGCAAAAAATAACAACCTTCTACAATGAAATCAGAGATTTTAAGAAAATGACTTCATTGCTTAAAGAAAATACAGTACATCAACCTAATTTATAAGAGCAATGTAAGTTTCCAACCATAACTAAAAGATAAGACTAACAACACAACAAATAAAAATATTAAGTGGGCTTAGAAATTCCAAGACTCTTATTGAAACTCTAATGTATTTCAACTAATAAAATGTTAATCAAACACCACAAGATTGACTTTCTGGTATCCAATATCTTCATAGGATTGATATTTGTTAAATGCTAACTGCAACAAATAAATCCAGCTTCCCTAATCATTGATGGGGAGTTTCCATTAAACTGATCTACTTGAGATTAAAGTGCCTTATAAATGATTAGGATATATCTATATTAATAATTATGATTTAAGTGTTGTTATCGTTTCAGGTTGGTATAACGGTTATTTTTATTTTGATCGTAGATTTGAACATATTCTAAATCTTTTTACCTATAAGAATAAGTTTAAATAATTGAGTTTAGTTCTTTTTATCTTTCAAGTTCTGAAATAACACAATATTATTTTTCAAGTCTTAAATATTTCTGAAACTTACAATGCAATAAAATTCAATTAGTATAAACCTAAAAAAACAGGAAAAGTATATTCTTATAAAGTTTTCCTAAACTCAGAACAAAAGCACAGCCTAAAGCTTTGGATGGGTGTTTTTTTCAATTAGTATAAACCTAAAGAAACAGGGAAAGTATATTGTTATAAGGTTTTCCCACACTCAGAACAAAAGCACATGCTAAAATTTTGTCATAAAATCTAAAATTTAAATGTATCAATACTAAGAAACTCACAACCTCTATATTTCTACAATCTTCTATAAAACATTATATTAACTTCACCCAACACATTATATGAAATCTCCAACGCTAGACCAAACATTGCATTAAGATGGATAAATACCAAGAAACTAACAAATATATGAAATCTGCAATGCTAAACCAAAAATTCAGAGGGATATATATCAAGAAACCAACATTGTTTATACGTAATACTTTCTTCAATCCTTGAAAAACCATTATATGAATTTCGTTCACCAGTGGTAGGCAACAAATTTTATGAATTCTCCACTGCTAGACAAACCATTCTATGAATTCCTGTCACTAGGGCCACACAACACATTAAGTCAATTTCTTCAAACACCAGGAAAGAAAGATGCCATTACCAATTTAATTTAACTGAATTCCTGTCACTAGTGCCAGACAACACATTAAATCAATTTCTTCAAACACCAGGAAAGAAATGAACAAGAACAGTAAATATGCTTACCGAATCTGAAATTATATCCTTTATCAGACATCACTTGCTTGTTAGCCATGATGATTCCAACCGAGCTGACCACGTTCATTGCCCATACTCCCACATTTGACAAGGAGGATTTGTTCTCGGAACCCATACTGTAACATCCACAGAAAGCAAGAAAAAAATGAGCCTGGCTCTGGATTGCGAATCTTGAAGCAAATAGCAGAAGCGTACAGGCGCCTCTGCCAAGCTTTAAGATTCAGAGAATCTGGTGGACTCCCAAAGTTCAATTTTTCTGGTGCTCAGACAGTTTCTGTCTTGACCCAAAAATATTTCTAAGCGCGTAGCAGAAATCTTTCCCGATGGCAATTCAATGCATATCATGAGTTACGTGCTGTATTTGATTCAGCCTTCGATTCATGCGGACAGAACGCTATTTCAGCGACGGAAGAAGAGGGCGACGTGAATTAAAACGGAAACTAAGTTCAAGAAAAGCCAAACCAGTCGGAGTCGCAGCGGGCTCCGCCATTGCCGGGGCATGTGATAGGAATTCGTTCACCAGTTTGTGTCAATCAAGTTTTTTTGAGTTTTTTTAGGTGTTTCTTACGTAATATATTCGATTTTCACATGGGTAGTTAGGTCCACTCAAAGGCCATGATCAAAACTATTATATTTTATACATATTGTAATGCAGTGATCATGTCAAGGTTTTCATGAGCGATCGGTCGCACCATTTTCCTTGTATTTGAGTGGTGGAAAAGTGGTCCAGCGCCTCTGAATTTTAATAGTTAAATGGTTTGAAAATCTACATTCACGATATATAAGTGTCCAAACAATTTGTAATCTTCTTGTTCACACTACTGAAAACCCTGGTCAACATTATATTTTTTATATACGTGTCCAAACAATTTGTGATTTTCTCGTTCACATTATTGAAAACGCTAGTTAACATTATATTTTATAACGGGCTAAGCAATTCATTCTTTAATTCTTCATTGTGATTTGAGGATGTCGTATATTCCTTTTGTGTCATTACTGTTCATGTTTCAGTTTTATATTCAGTGTACGTTAAATTTATATTTCATTTAATGCTACGATGTTAACTTGGACTCACACCTATAGCTACATGACCCCATTAAATGATACTTAGTCTCTTAAGGAATACATAAAATACATATTGTAATGCTTACCAATGAGTCCATTGCACGACTCTGCACATGTTTCACAAATTCTTATTCAATCAAGTCATCATATGAAATATGTAATACGTTGTAGTATTGATTTTGATGTACCTGACGGTATTCCTTTTTCACAATGGGATGTGAATATGGTCTTACAATGTAAGATAGATTATTATTTTTAAGTGTTTAATTTGAAAGTCTAATTTTTTTTAATTTTTTAATTTATATTTTGATCGAAGTTGTTTAGAATTTAGTAGAGATTTATTGAAATCATAAATTTAACTGATTAATTCTTTAATTAAGTGTACCAATTTTTTTTAAAACAAAACTAGTTAAAACAACACAATTCAAATTCCACAAAATAAAATTTACCACACGAAATTCCCACAACTCCATATTTTCTTATTGAAATTTTAAAATATGAGTTATTAAATTTATATAATTTAAATATTAAAAAAAAAATCTTATATTTATTTATATATTAAAAAAATATTAATTAAATAATAGAAATATTCTTCATGTATATAAAATTTTAATAAAAAAGAAGAAGTGAGAAACACTTAATTCTTTTCCAGATAAAAATAATAATAAAAATAATAAAAGTGTTGAAAGGTGTAGAAATGTATATCATAATTTTGATTAAAAAAGAAGTGAAAAACACTTAACCTTTTCCAGATAAAAATAATAATAGTAATAATAATAATAAAAGTAGTATTGAAATGAGTAGAGGTGTATATCATATTATTAAAATAAAAATAAAATTTGTGCTTATTTGATGTTTTATTTATTTTACAAATTCATTAAATTTAGAGTGTTTTAAGATTAGTTTAATGTGAATTAATTAATAAAATATTGATCTCATTTTTAATAGTTTTTTTTTCCTTTAGTTAAGTTGATAGGTATGTTTTGAAATAATGGGTTTTTAAATTTTAATTTATTTATTTATCAATAATTAAAAAAAATATATAATTTAGATAGTTTGGATGACTTTTGTTAATTTTGGTAATGTGAGATGTATCATGATGTAAGTCTCTTGTGCATAATATAACTTAATAACTATCCATGTTTGTTAGCTATTTAATTTATATGGCTGCGCTACTTTAATAATATTGGAACAATAGTTTTAATCACTTAAATTAGGATAATGTAGAATGAATTAAGAGGTCCGATGCCTCCGATAGATTGATTTATATCCTCATTTATCAGCTATTTAATTTGTATGGTTGTGTTAGTTTAATGATATTGTAATATTGTAATAATATTTTTTATCACTTTAATTAGAATAATGTATCATGATGTAAGTGTCTTCATTCCTAATATCGATCCATTCCCATCTACATTCATGAGTGGAATAATAGTGTTAATCCCTTAAATTAGGATATTGTATCATGACGTAAGTGTCTTGATTCCTATTATAGATTGATACTGCCTATTTTATCAACTATCTACTAGATTATTATGTGCATTTATCAACCATTTAATTTATATGATTGACCTAGTTTATTGGAATTACTTCACCCAAGAAATTTATGCTATGTTTTAGATATCCCATCATAGTTTATATTCTACACATCGGTGTAGAAGTAGTTTTAATCAAGAAAATTGAGGACAACATATTGCATTTTCATTATTCCAATAGGCATGTCTATTTTGGAATAAGGTCTTTACAATTTTAATTTGATTATCAATAATTATTAGGTGGATGGTAGGTATTTAACCTACATGAAATACTATAGAATATTCATAGTAGTATACACAAATTAAAGGTTGAGATGTATCTTCAAAATAGTTATACCATTTTTTCCTTCTAATTAAATTAATTAATCAAAAATAAAGAATCATATGAACAAGTGTCATATGAAGTGAGTTATGTTTTTTTGGGTATGTGGTATTGATAAGTCATTGTCTTGGCCCATGGTATGATCAAGAAGTTTATTTACAAAATAGGAATAATGGTGGTAAATTTGGGGTAAATGTTTTGAGGCTTATTATGGATTATTCCTATCAACCTTTACTTTTCATCTAATTTATATGGTTATGCTACTTACATGTTATAATGTATAAAAAAAAATTATATTCACAATCTTATTGCAATGTTGAATAGTACATCTACATTTAGATGTACATATTCGATACTACAATACTAATTACAATGATCAATAATTTAGTAATTACAATTATCAATAATTTTTTTCTCAATCAGATGGATGCATGTTAATGATGACCTCTCATGAAGCATTAGTGGCAATGAAACCAAGGAAAACAACAATATGCTAACTTGGAGGGATGATTATAGGTACTTACAAAATGAATTTGAATATCATGTAAAAAGACGAAACGTAGGAAAATGTTATTTAGATTTTCGAATATATAATGTTTATTTATAGATATTTTTTTCATGCAAAATAGAATGCATATGTTTCTACTAGTGTAATATTTGAGTACCTAAACAAAAGGAGTCTTGGTAAAAAAAATTGTAAAGATCTAGAGAACATTTTTTTCTTGTGCATGACTATGTTTTCAAAATGTATAATCTAAATTTTATAGTTTTCTTAGAATATGAAAGTCAAAATGCATAATCTAAATATTATAGTTTTTTTGGAATATGAAAGTCAAAACGTATAATATAAATTTTATAGCCTTTTAGAATATGAAAGTCATTATATCTTTGAAATTTTCAAAATGTATAATCTAAATTTTATAGTTTTCTTAGAATATGAAAGTCAAAATGCATAATCTAAATATTATAGTTTTTTTGGAATATGAAAGTCAAAACGTATAATATAAATTTTATAGCCTTTTAGAATATGAAAGTCATTATATCTTTGAAATTATGTAACCTTCCATTGGAGAACCTAAAAGGGTCCTAATATTATCTAAGAAACCTTTATTTTTTTAAAATAATATAGGTCTCAATGTAGTTTGATGCACTATATAACTTTTTTTGAAATGGTTAAGGCCAAAAAA
>APFE030315788.1:29979-54979 GCA_000404065.3 Pinus taeda | reverse complement strand
AGGAGGTGCACACTACCCAACACTTAGCCCAACTCTTCAAGATGGTTGGATTTACTCAAGATAGTTGTCCACTTCGCTATAAAACAGAAATTCACACTAGGGGTTGGTAGACTTTAGCACCATAACTAGAGAAGAGTTGGATGAGGCTAGTGAGATGAGATTTCCCTGCAGATCAAAAACTCCTACAACAACATACATTATTTTCTTCATTTATGCACAACTTCATTTATATATGGAAAAGACGAGATGAATTTAGGAAAAAAATAGAGTTATTAATGGCTAATGGCTAAGTATATGAATGTAAGTTCTTTTAAACCAGAAAAACTCAAGAAACCAAAATGAAAATTGTAGGTACTTCTAAGGAATTGAGAAATAGTGATCTATTCAACAATAAATCCTAAGTTATCCAGTGATCAAACAATAAATCTATTTTTGGGTTGTGAGAGTGGGACCCTCAAACCATGATCCCATAATGGAGATGAGGTAGAGGCCACTAGCACAAGATTTTTTGAATTATTTAATTTCACTATTTTACCATTGATCTATCTTTTCACTAATGGAACCAAACTAAGTAATCATCCAAATACTTCTAGATTAAACAAAACATAAATCACTTCAGTAGCTAACTATGAATGTAATCTAAGCATACATATATAGAAAGAGGAACCTCTACTACTAGGGTTGGGAATTAACCCAAGAGCTTCAAACCTATGAGTCAAGTCAGTGCTGGATCAAGGGAATGCTTCTCATTCTCATTAAAATGTCAAAAATACATAAGAAAAATCAGTCACAATGTTTTAGCTCAAAAATTCCTCTTGGCTAGAACAAAAAAAGTTGAATCCTAATGAGGCCCTAAGCCTTATTATTAGACAACTGAAGCTACCAACAACTTCCTTAAAATTAGGGAATCTTGTCTCCCAAAATCAAGATTAACTTGTCTTCAACTATCACTAGCTTCGCTGCCAATGACCTTGGTGGGCTTGGATTCTTCTAACTTCGAGCTGATAAGACCTAGTAGAGGAATCTTTGAGTGATCTAGGAGTTAATGCAGGAGATCAAATCTCCTAAAATCCCTCTTGCTTGTCTACTTCGAGTTCCTGCAATTAAATTAGCCAAAAACTACTCCAAATCCTGCAACTAATGCACATTAGGACACATGACATAAAATCTCATCTTTACCCTTCTCACTAAGCAAAATATAATAAAATATGTAAAGAAATGTGAGAAAAGTTTATTTTAATAAGATGGAGAATGGAATTAAGGTCCACATAATTTACCTATTGATGAGACTCATCATCACCCCCTATTGAAAGTGTTGCTCATCCTCTAAGAAACTTAATCTATGTCCATGTATTTCATTTCTCTTTTGGCCTCTCTGACATCGCATGCTTCTATTGATTTAGTCTTATCTTGTGGATAAAATCATGCATGCTTCTATATTTCCTTCCACTACTTTCTTTCCTCTTCCTCCTTTCTTCCTTCTAACATACCCAATAGCAATGGTGGACTTAATTTCAAACTAATTCAGATGATTTTGAGTGTCTCTAGTGCCTTCTTATAGAGTGGGTTCATTTCTAGTGCATCTCTCATTCTTTCAGGGGACTGATACTCCCTGGTTGTTATGATGTATGGTAGGGTGCCCCTTCTCCTTTGGTATGCTTGCTAGCTTTTATCCAAAAATCTCAAGGTGTATTCAAAATAAGTGATTGCTTGCTCTTGTGTAGCTAGGTATCTTAGTGCAAGATAAGGATCATTGGAGATGATGTTGTGGGTGCTAATGACAGCCATGGAATTGATATGTTCTTCTCTGATGTAAAAGGGCTCTCCTTCTTCTCTTTCCAACACCCTCTTTACTTCCTTAGCCCTAGCATCCTCATGACTCATCTGTGATGCAAGGGCCATTATTTGTAAGTCCCCCAGCTTTGCATTGGGGTCCCACACATTCAAGTATGTTAAGGCTAAGTTGTGTAAGTAGAATTCAGATATCTTTACCTTATCCTCTAGGGTGCTTTGGTCACATATCTCAATGAACTACCTATAGTCTTGGAAAGGCATACTCCCCCATTGTGCTACTATCTTTATTTGAAATTTTTGTCATTGATCTTTCAGGTACAAGGCATATGACTTTGGTGGAATCCTACACTGGAGTGCTTCCATAGCGAGGCTTTCCATAGTGGCCAATTGGCTCTCGTTTTCCTATATCGGCCTCCTCAGGCATGTGTTTTAAGCCTCTAGTTGAGATTTCATAACTCGTTCCCTGTCTCTTATCCTACTCAACTCTCTGCCCATCTCCAGTAGCTTCTGTTCCATATGGCCCACATCCTCTACCTTCTTTGATTTAGCAATTTTCATTCAGTGACGTGTCCTTCCTCTCTCCTTCTCAAGCTCAACTAAGAGAGGGATGGGAAATTTACATGGTATTACTCTACCTCCCTCAATGAATCTATAATAAGAGCTTAGATTGTGTTGTGGGTGTTGGGTATATGACCAAAGTCCCACATTGACTAGAAGTGGGGAGGATCATGGGTATATAAGAATGGACAAATATCTCCATTGGTATGAGGCCTTTTCGGGTAAAGCCCAAAAACAAATCCATGAGGGCTTAGGCCCAAAGTGGACAATATCATACCATTGTGGAGATATGTGGTGTCCAAAGTTCTTACAAGTGGTATCAGATCCAAGTTCCGAAGTTAGCCAAGTGGATGAATCCTCGGAATGCCGAATGAAGGTGGTGGGCCCTGGTAATATCACGATGGAATCTGTCGATGAGCTCGGTTAGACAGGCGGTGTGCTCCAGATTCTTCATGGACGTGTCCTAGTCCCAACACGGTGAAGAGGAGTTGACCTAGGATAGAGCAAGCTCTCGAGGCAAGTGGTGCTCCATGTAAAGCGTGTGCTACCAACGCATTGGAGCAGAGAATCCTGGTTGGTAGAGAGTGGACGGATGGATAATCGTTTGAGGGGAGGCTCGATGGTCCTTTGTTCGAGGGGAGGATTGTTGGGTATATGACCAAAGTCCACATTGACTAGAAGTGGGGAGGATCATGGGTATAATAAGGATGGAAAAATATCTCCATTGGTATGAGGCCTTTTGGGGTAAAGCCCAAAAACAAATCCATGAGGGCTTAGGCCCAAAGTGGACAATATCATACCATTGTGGAGATATGTGGTGTCCAGAGTTCTTACAGTGGGCTAGGTTCTTGTAGCTCTTGGGATTCTCCCTTTAATGTCTTTAGAGCATCTCCCTCCTCTTGTACTTGTGTTGTTGCTTCCTTGCCTTTCCTCTGTCCTTCCTGATTCTTTTGATGTGTTTCTTCTAGTGCTGATAGAGTTTCCTGTAGGACTGTCTGTGCTTCCTTTAGGAGGATTTTTCCCTTTTGAAATGGAGTCCAATATTCTTTGATTTGATTTGTTGATGTTGACCTAGTGACAAGCCTCCTAACATAGGTGATTAGCAGCTTTGGGGAAGCCTCTTTTGATGCACCTTCTTCACCTTTCATTTCCAGGGAGACTAGTTTTTCTTTCTCTTTTGGTGAGACCTCAAATATGATTAGGAGTCTTGGTGGGTGTTTGTGGTCTCCCCTGTTTGATCCTAGTGCTCCTCCTTGTTTTGAAATATAGGGGAGTCTGCCTCTACCTTTTTCCTATTCACTTTATGGGTGTGCTTAGGGAAGTCAAGGCAACAGCTGCCTCCCTCTCTGTGGGTTTAGGAGAAACTCCTAGAGACTCCTCCCATTCCTTGCTATGTTTTTCATGGATTTCCTCGTCATTTAGTTCTTCCTCCCCACTACTCACTTTTCCTTCTTCTTCTTCCTCTGTTTTATTTTTCTTTAACTCCTCTTCTTCCTCTGGTTCTTCCTCCTCTTCTTATTCAAGTTATTCCTCTTGATTCTCCTAAACTTCTTATTATTCCTCCTCAAGTTCTTCTTCTTCCTCCTAAAGTTCTTCTTCTTGCTCCTCACCACTATAGGTTCAGCCCCTCTCATATTCAATTGCTTCAATTACAGCCTCCCTGTCCATGTCCCTAAATGTGGACCATAGAATAGGGACGCTTAACTGACTCAAGGCATCTTCTATTATGAGCTTGATGAGTCCATGATGTTTCAGCTACTAATGTTTTCCTTCTTGTACCTTTAAGCTCATGTCTATTATTTATTTCAACAAAATGTAGGGTCCAAATCTCAACTCATGGAGGAGTCTAAATTGGTAACCATATATTATATTGAGCCTTCCTTCACAAGAAATATATTTGAGAATGTAATAGCTTACTTCATCCCAAGGATTTAGAAGGCTCTCCCTTCTAATCCCATTTTTGTTCTCGATTGGCTCTTCATCTCTCAAGAAAAAAATATTCTTAGCAAAAGTGTTGGTAGCTTTATCCTCCTTTCTCCATTACATGCCTACAAGAAGTGTAGTGATTTTGTTAATGGTTTCAGGGGTAATTGTTATTGGCAATCATCTTACCACAGAAGTAGCATTGATTCTAGACTAAGGGTTGAGTGACATGGAAAACTCTCAAGCTACGTCATCATCATATCCTTTAAGCAGCTCAAAGAATCCCAACCATTAATGCCTTCTAAATATATCCACCACAGGGGTTTGGAGGTGTATTTTGGATGTCCCTGTGGACTCCCTTTTGTTGAAACCTCCTATCATTTTCTCCTCTCTAGCAAGATGACTGTAGGGACTTTGGTGGCCTAGCTCTAGAGCTTTCTAGGGTGACTTTGGGTTTAGAGTTTAGGAGGGTGACTGCAATTATCCTTTTATCCCCACATAATTCCTCCACACAATTTTGTCTATCTTGAGACCCACTATAATTACCAGAGAAAAATGCATATTTCTTTTTCTTTTTTTTCTTTCCTAGCTATCAAGTAAAAAAATAGAGGATATGGGAAACCTACCTTTCACTGTGATGCCTTGGGTGAGGAGAATTTAAGAATAGTTGGGCCCTAGGCACCCCCTTGTAGATTTTTTTGACAATTGCCACTGTATCTTGTAGTTCTCTGCATTTCCTATAGGTTTTCCATGTAGGATGGCCGAAATTGGTTTGCTTCTTTGATGGCTCTTCTAGGTGATCTCGATTCTCTTAATATCGAAATGAACAATGTGTGCATGAAAGTTAGGAATTTTTTCTATTTATGGTCAATTCCTTGGAGCATTTTGTTGGATGACAGTGTACGTGATTTCCCCTTTTGGATAGTTGGCCCACTATTAGTTATCATACAACCTTCCATCATAATCATCACCCACTCCTATAAAACTTAACTCGACCACCTTTTCAACTGATTTTTTTTTATGTGACCTTTCCATTTGGTCTGCTGACTAAGAGTTTACTTTTTGTTTTCAAGCTAAGGGTGGCCAAGTTAACTAGCCACCTTCAGCTTATAAAATCAATTTTTCATATTCCTACACTTTTATTATACTTGGAGCATTCTGTTGGCTAACAGTGTACATGATTTCCCCTTTTGGACTGTTGGCCCACTGTTGGTTATCATACAACCTTCCATCATAATCATCACCCACTCTTGTAAAACTTAACTCGACCACCTTTTCAACTGATTTTTTTTTTTATGTGACCTTTCCATGTGGCCTGCTAACTAAAAGTTTACTTTTTGTTTTCAAGCTAAGGGTGGCCAAGTTAACTAGCCACCTTCAACTTATAAAATCAATTTTTCATATTCCTACACTTTTATTATATTTGTTAACTTGGAATCACACCTACCCATTAAATGATACTTAGCCTCTTAAGGCACGACTCTGCACATGTTTCACAAATTCTTATTCAATCAAGTCGTCATATGAAATATGTAATACGTTGTAGTATTGATTTTGATGTACCTAACGGTATTCCTTTTTTCACAACGGGATGTGAATATGGGAATGTGAATATGGTCTTACAATGTAAGATAGATTATTATTTTTAAGCGTTTTTTTTAATGTTTTATTAAATTTGGATATATTTTGTAGAGTATTTTTAAGTGCAATTTTTTAAAAGTTTTTTTTTTTATAGAAATTGTTTAAAATTTAGTAAGGATTTATTGAAATTAGAAGTTTAATTTGTTAACTCTTCACAATCAAGTGGGTCAAAAAATTAGGGATGTGGAATTGTAGTAAAAATAACTATAAAATAACACAAATCAACTTGACAAAAAAATTATCATAACCAAAATTCTTAAAACTCCATATTTTCTTATTCAAATTTTAAATATGAGTTGTTAAATTTATATAATTTAAATATTAAAAAAAATCTATATTTAATATTAAAAAATAAAAAATAAAAATAAAAAAATATTATTCATTATACTTAATTTTAATTAAAATAATAAAAAAAAAGGGTGAGAAAACTAATCTTTTCCCTATAAAATAATAATAAATAATAAAAGTATTGAATGAGTAGAACTATATACCATATATTAAAAAGCTTAGTGTCTTCAAATAAAAATAGAATTTGTGTTTATTTTATGTTTTTATTTATTTTACAAATTCATTAAATTTAGAGTGTTTTAAGATAAGTTTAATCTGAATTAATTAATAAACATTGATTTCCATTTTAATAATATTTTTTCTCTTTAATTAAGTTGATAGGTATGTTTTCGAATAGGTTTTTAAATTTTAATATATTATCAATAATTAAATTATATATAATAATATTAGTAAGTTGATGCTTTTTTAATTTGGTAATTTTGAGATGTATCATGATGTAAGTGTCTTCTAATTAATATAATTTAATAACTATTCATGTTTGTTAGCTATTTAATTACTTTAATAATATTGGAACAATAGTTTTAATTACTTAAATTAGGATAATGCATCATGAATTAAGTGTTTAGATGCTTCCCATAGATTGATTTGTATGGTTGTGTTAGTTTAATAATACTGTAATATTGTAATAATATTTTTTATCACTTTAATTAGAATATTGTATCATGATGTAAGTGTCTTGATGCCTAATATAGATCCATTCCCATCCGCTCAGTGGAATAATAGTGTTAATGGATTAAATTAGGATATTGTATCATGACGTAAGTTTCTTGATGCCTACTATAGATTGACAACTATCTACTATATGCTTATTTGCATTTATAAACCATTTAATTTATATGATTGATAATAGTGTTAATGGCTTAAATTAGGATATTGTATCATGACGTAAGTTTCTTGATGCCTATTATAGATTGATACTGCCTATTTTATCAACTATTTATTATATGCTTATTTGCATTTATCAACCATTTAATTTATATGATTGAGCTAGTTTAAAATATTGAAATTACTTCACCCATGAAATTTATGTTATATTTTAGATCTCACATCATAGTTTTATACTCCATGCATGCGTGTATAAGTAGTTTTAATCAAGAAAATTGAGTAAAACTTATTGTATTTTCATTATGCCAATAGGCATGTCTATTTTGGAATAAGGTCTTTCCAATTTTAATTTGATTATCAATAATTATTAGGTGGATGGTAGATCTTTAACCTCCACGAAATATTATAGAATATGCATAGTAATATACACAAATTAAGGTTGAGATGTATCTTCAAAATAGTTAACCCTTTTTTCCCTTCTAATTAAATTAATTAATTAAAAATAAAGAATCATATGAACAAGTGGCATATGAAGTGAGTTATGGTTTTTTGGGCATGAGTGGTATTGATAAGCCGTTATATTGGCCCATGGTATGACCAAGAAACCTATTTACAAATTAGGAATATTCGTGGTAAATTTGGGATAAATGTTCTTAGACTTATTATTGATTGATTCCTATCAACCTTTACTTCTCATCTAATTTTTATGGTTATGCTACTTACATGTTATAATGTATAAAACATTTTTTTTTTTATATTTCACAATCTTATTGCAATGTTGAATAGTACATGTACATATTGATACTACAATACTAATTACAATTATCAATATTTTTTTCCTCAATGAGATGGATGAATGTTAATGACGACCTCTCATAACACATTAGTGGCAATGAAACCAAAGAAAACAAAAATGTACTAACTTAGATGGATGATTATAGGTACTTACAAAATAAATTTGAACATCATGTAAAAAGATCAAATGTAAGAAAATGTTGGAGAGATGATTATAGGTACATAAAAAATGCATTTGAACATCATGTAAAAGGATTAAATGTAAGAAAATGTTATTTGGCTTTTCCAATATATATTGTTTATTTATAGATGTTTTTTTCATGCAAAATAGAATGCATATGTTTTTACTGGTGTAATATTTGAGTATCTAAACAATGGAGTCTTGGTAAAAAAAAATTATAAAGTTCTAGAAAACAATTTTTTCTTGTGCACCAATATGTTTTCAAAATGTATAATCTAAATTTTATAGTTTTTTTTTTAGAATATGAAAGTCAAAATGTATAATATAAATTTTATAGCATTTTAGAATATGAAATTCATTATATCTTTGAAATTATGTAGCCTTCCATTAGAGAACCTAAAAGATTCTTAATATTATCTAAGAAACCTTTTTTTTTTAAATATTATAGGTCTCAGTGTCCCCTAGTGCACTATATAATTTTTTTTCAAATGGTTAAGGCCAAAAAAAGTTATAGTGGAGAAATAAAAGAGAGATGTATTTCAAAAGTTTGAAGTATGTCAAGAGAAAAATACTATTAAGATAGTAACACTAATATTTTTTTCTAATTTATTTAGAATCTATAAAATAAACCCTATGTGTGTCAATAGTTTCATAATAATGGATTTTTCTAGTCTATAGAAATATAATATTTTTTTCTAATTATATATTTAGAATCTATAAAATAAACCCTATGTGTGTCAATAGTTTCATAATAATGGATTTTTCTAGTCTATAGAAATATAATGTCAAAAATAGAGACATGTATATGTGTTCTCAAAAAATGACATTTTCATATATTTGCAACCCAAATTTCCAAATATGTGATCCCAAACCTATATCTAAAGCAAGTAACTCATCATGCACGCGATCTTCTTAGTAGAAAACAATTTAATTCAAAAAAATGTGTATGTTCCTAATGTAAAAAACATTTTCATGTTTTTCGAATTAGGAACTCATGCATTCTTAGCACTAAGAACATGTATGCATTCCTACCCCAAGGAACTTTAGCACATGGGAAGTGGTTGAGGTGGGGTTGGGGAGGGAAGGGGGAGTAGGAAAGAGTGAGGGGTAAAGTTTGCACAGACACCGAGAGAGAGAGAGAGAGAGAGAGGTACAAAGGGATATATAGAGAGAGCTAGAAGGGGGTTGTTGTGAAGGAGGGATGAGGGATGATGGGGGGAATAGAGAGATCAATTAAGGGGGAGGAAGGGGCGGGGAGAATGTGTGTGTGTGTGTGTGTGTGTGTGTGTGTGAGAGAGAGAGAGAGAGAGAGAGATGAAATTGCTTTGTTGTGATGAAGGGATTGAGGAATGAAGGAGTGATAGAGAGATAGATGAAGGGGAGAGACATGAGGGTGGTATTTAAGGAGGGATGGAGAGAAGGAGAATTTAAGGGAGACAGAGACATATTTATATGGTAGAGATAGAGGAAAGGGGGTGGACAAAGAGAGATAGATAGTGGAAAACGGAGCGAAAGAGACAAATAGATATTAAGAGAGAGGGGTTGAGGGAGAGGGAGAAGGAGAGAGGGAGTAAGATATAGATATTTTAGGAGGGGAAAGAGAGAGGGAAGAATATATAGAATGCGAGAGATAGTGATGGGGTAGGGAGGGAGAGAGATAGTGTGGAAGGTGAGGGAAAGGGATAGAGAATGAGGGTGGAGGGAGATAGATATCATTATAAATGGGTGAGAAAGAGGTAAGAAGAGAGAGAGAGAGAGAGAGAGAGAGAGAGAGAGAGAGATGTGGGTGGGGAGACAAGGACTGAAAAAAGCAGAGGCATGTAGGAGAGAGAGGATGGGAGGAAAGGAAGAGGTAAGGAGAAAATAGAGAGTTATTGGGAGAGGGAGAGAAGGATGGATATAATTTTGAATGTGGGTTTTCTTGTTGGAGAGACCAAGGAATTAAGGGAGGGAGGGAGGGAGAGGGGGGAGGAAGAAAGAGAGAGGGAGGTAGATAGAGAGAGAGAGTTGTGATGAGCTCCAGTATTGCAGCAAGGATGTTGTAACTCCTAGGGCTGCCAACTTTACTTGATCAACCCGGGGTTCATACAAACTTGGAGGTGACAATGTTGTATACATAGTAGATGAAATGGTCTACTCTTGTCACTTTTCAAGTAGTGTGATAGACCACTAGGGTTTTTCAAACCATTATTTTATTGACTAAAAGGAGTCTGACTACCAAATAACAAAGGGAAAATTATTCTTAATGTAGAAAGGAAATGTTGCATACTCTAGGAAATGAAAGTGCTGAATTGGAAAGTGCTATAAACTGACATGAAATCATCTAGCTAAGCATATACACATATTGCTTGCAAAAGAGACCTAATTTAACCTTGAGTCTAACATCTAGTTATATGGACTAAATAAGTGTGGAAATTATCCTAAAACTATTGTTATTGTTGTATGCATGTACTAACTATAAATTGTAGAAAAGCCTCTTTTATTTTCAATTTTATGAATGTAAATGCTAATTGGACCAATTTGATCTTTGGCAGGGGAGACAGTTATGGAGAAACAGGTCCAAAATGGTGTTGAGGGTATGGAAGCCAAGTGGAGGCCTAAACTAAGCTCAGATGATCATTTCTTCTCAATTAGGGCTTAAAACAGGCAGCTACAGGGTTTGTTGTAGTACTACAGGATGTCCTAGTTCCGCTACAGGATGATCTATTTTACTACAAGAAACAAGATGAAAGCTATAGGGAGGTAGAAAAGGTGGGATAAAGTGTGGGAAAGATGTCTAATGGGGAAATAAGGCACAAAAAAGGTGCACACTACCCAAGGCTTAGCCCAACTCTTCAATATGGTTGGATTTTCTCAAGGAAGATGTCCACTTTGCTATAAAACAGAAATTCAGATTAGGGATTGGTAGATTTCAACAACATAAGTAGAGAAGACTTGGATGAGGCTAGTGAGATGAGGTCTCCTTGCAGATCAGAAACTCCCGCAACAACATACATTCTTTTCTTCATTTATGCACAACTTCATTTATATTTGGAAAATATGGGTTGAATTTAGGAAAAAAAACAAAGTTATTAATGGCTAATGGCTAAGTATATGAACGTAAGCTATTTTAAACCATAAAAAAAAAACTGAAGAAACCAAAATGAAAATTGCAGGTACTTCCAAGGAATTGAGAAACGGTAATCTATTCAACAATAAATCCTATGTTATCTAGTGATCAAACAATAATTTTTTTTTGGGTTGTGAGAGTGGGACCCTCAAACCATGATCCGTAATGTAGATGAGGCAGAGGCCACTACCACAAGATTTTTTGAAGTATTTACTTTCACTATTGTACCATTGATCTATCTTTTCACTAATGTAAGCAAACTAACTAATCATCCAAATACTTCTAGATTAAACAAAACATAGATCACTTCAACAACTAACTATGAATGTAATCTAAGCATACATATGCAAAAAGAGGAACATATGCTGCTAGGGTTGGGCCTTAACCTAAGAGCTTCAGCCCTTTGATTCAGCTCAGTGCTGGATGAAGGGATTGCTTCTCATTCTCATTAAAATGTCAAAAATACATAAGAGTAATTTGTCACAATGTTTTCGCTCAAAAATTCCTCTTGGCTACAACAAAAAAAATCGAATCTTAATGAGGCCCTAAGCCTTCTTATTTATACCACTGAAGCTACCAATAACTTCCTTATAATTAGGGAAACTTGTCTCCCAAAATCGAGATGAACTTTTCTTCAACTATCACTATCTTGGCTGCGAATGACTTCGGTGGGATTAGCTTCTTGTAATTTCAAGTTGATGAGATATGGTAGAGGAATCTTTGAGTGATTTTGGAGTTAATATGGGAGATCCAATCTCTTAAAATCTCTCTTGCTTTTCTACTTCGAGTTCATGCACTTAAATTAGCCAAAAATTACTCCATATCCTGTAATTGATGCACATTAGGCCACATGACATAACATCTCATCTTCACCCTTCTCACTAAGCTAAATATAATAAAATATGTAAATAAATGTGAGAAAAGTTTATTTTAATAAGTTGGAGAATTGCATTAAGGTCCATATAATTTACCTATTGATGAGCCTCATCATTGACCCCCTACTGAAAGTGTTTCTCATCCTCTAAGAAGCTTAATCTATGTCCATGTCTTTCATTTCCCTTGTGACCTCTCTGACATCATAGGATTTTGTTGATGTAGTCTCCTCTTGTGGATAAAATCCTACATGCTTCTCTATGTCCTCCCACTACTTTCTTTCCTCTTCCTACTTTCTTCATTTTAACATACCCAATAGCAATGGTGGACTAAGTTTTAAACCAATTCAATTGATTTTGAGTCTCTATAGTGCCTTCTTATACATTGGGGTCCTTTCTAGTGCATCTCTCATTCTTTCAAGGGAATGATACTCCTTGATCCTTATGATATATGGTAGGGTGCCCATCTCCCTCGGCATACTTGATAGCTTTCATCCCTAGAAAGATCAAGGTGTGTTCAAAATAAGTGACTGCTTACTCTTACGTAGCTAGGTATCTTGGTGCAAGTTGGGGATCATTAGAGATGATGTTGTGGGTGCTAATGATAGCCGTGGAATTGATCTATTTTGATCTAATGTAAAGGGGCTCTCTCGCTTCCCTTTCCAACACCGTCTTTAGTTCCTTAGCCCTGGTCTCCTCATGAATCATCCGTGATGCAAGGGCCATTAGTTGTAAGTCCCCCAACTTTACATTAGGGTCCCACACATTCAAGTCTGTTAAGGTGAAGTTATGTAAGTAGAATTCAGATATCTTGGCCTTATCCTCTAGGGTGCTTTGGTCACATATCATAATAAACTACCTATAGTTTTGGAAAGGAAAAGTCCCCCATTGTGCTAGTGTCTTTATCTAAAATTGTAGCCATTAATATTTTAATTAAAAGGCATATGACTTTGGTGGCATCCTACATTGGAGTGCTTCCATAGCAAGGTTTCCATAGTGGCCAGTTGGCTCTCTATTTACTATACTTGCCTCCTCAGCCATGTGTTTTCAACCTGTAGTTGAGATTTCATAACTTGTTCCCTATCTCTTATCCTGCTCAAATTTTTGCCCATCTCCAGTATATTTTTTTCCATATGGCCCACATCCTCTACCTTCTTTGATTTAGCAATTTTCATCGAGCGATGTGTCCTTCCTCTCTCTTTCTCAATCTCAAAGAAGAGCGGGATGGAAAATTTATCTGGTATTACTCTGCGTCCCTCAATGAATCTATAATATGAGCTCAGATTGTGTTGTTGGCTAGGTTCATGTAGCTCTTGGGATTGTCCCTTTAATGTCTTTGTAGCATCTACCTCCCCTTGTACTTGTGTTGCTTCTTCCTTGCCTTCCATTTGTCCTTCCTGCTGCTTTTTATGTGTTTTCTGTAGTGCTGACAAAGTTTCCTATAGGACTGTTTGTGTTTCCTGTAGGAGGATTTTTCCCTTTTGAAATGGGGTCAAAGGTTCTTTTATTTTCTTTGTTGATTCTAACCTAGTGACAGACCTTCTAACATAGGTTATTGGTGGCTTTGGGGAAGCCTATTTTGATGCACCTTCCTCACCTTTCATTTTTGGGGAGACTAGTTTTTCTTGCTCTTTCGGTGAGACCTAAATAATGATAGGAGTCTTGGTGGGTGTTTGTGGTCTCCCCTATTTGATCCTAGTGCTCCTCCTTGTTTGGAAATATAGGGGAATCTACCTCTACCTTTTTCCTATTGACTTTATGGGTGTGCTTAAGGAATTCAAGGCAGTAGTTGCATCCCTCTCTATGGGATCAGGAGACACTCTTGGAGATTCCTCCCCTTCCTTGGTATGTTTTTCAGGGCTTGCCTCATCCTTTAGTTCTTCCTCCCCATCGTTTTCTTTTCCTTCTTCTTCTCCCTCTATTTTATTTGTCTCTAACTCCTCTTCTTCCTCTTCTTCCTCTGGTTCTTCCTCTTCTTCTTTAGGCTCTTCCTCTTCTTTTTCATCAATTTCTTCTTCTTCCTCCTCAAGTTCTTCTTATTCCTCCTCAGCACTAGAGGTTGGGTCCCTCTCATATTCAATTGCTTCAATTACAACCTCCCTTTCCATTTCCCTAAATGTGGACCATAGAATAGGGACTCTTAACTGGCTCAAGGCATCTTCTATTGAGCTTGATCAGTCCATGATGTGCTAGCTACTAATGTTTTCCTTCTTGTACCTTTAGGGTCATGTCTATTATTGATTGCAACAAGAAGTAGGTTACACTAAGTATTTTGTTAAGGGGTAACTACTCTCCAAATATCAGCTCATGGAGGAGTCTAAATTGGTAACCATAGACTATACTGAGCCTTCCTTCACAATAAATATATTTGAGAATGTGATAGCTTACATCATCCCAAGGATAGGGAAGGCTGCCCCTTCTAATCCCATTTTTTTCCTCAATTGATTGTTCATCTCTCAAGAAAAAATTATTCTTAGGAAAAGTGTTTCTAGCTTTATCATCCTTTCTCCATTACATGCCTATAGGAAGTGTAATGATTCTACTAATGATTTTAAGCGTAATTGTTATTGAAAATCCTCTTACCATAGAAGTAGCACTGGTTCTAGCCTGAGGGGTGAGTGACATGGAAAACTCTCAAGCTACATCATCATCATATCTTATAATCATATTGAATAATCCCAACCAGTGATGCCTTCCAAATATATCTACCACGCGGAGATGGAGGTGTATTCTAGATGTCCCTGTGGGCTCCCTTTTTTTGAAACCTCATGTCATTTTCTCCTCTTTGGCAAGCTAACTATAGGGATTTTGGTGGCCTAGTTATAGAGTTTTCCAAGGTGACTTTGGGTTTAGAGTTTAGGAGGGTGACTGTAATTCTCCTTTTATCCCCACACAATTCCTCCACACAATTTGTCTATCCCCAGGCCCACTATAATTACTAGAGAAAAATGTAGATTTATTTCTCTTTTTTTCTCTTTCCTAGTTATGAAGTCAAAAAATAGAGGATACAGGCCAACTAACTTTAACTGTGATGCTATGGGTGAGGAGAATTTGATAATAGTTGGGCCCTAGGCAACCCCTTTTAGATTTTTTGGACAATTCCCACTCTTTCCTGTAGTTCCCTACGTTTCTTGTAGGTGTTCCCTATAGGACAACCGAAATTGGTTTTCTTCTTCGATGTCTCTTCTAGGTGGTTTCAGTTCTGTTAATCTCAAAATGAACAATGTGTGCATTAAATATAGGAATTTTTTCTATTTATGTTTGATTCCTTGGAGCGTTATGCTGGTTGGCAATGTACGTGATTTCCCCTTTTGGACCATTGGCCCACCGTTAGTTAACATGCAACCTTCCATCATAATCATCAACCACTCTTGTACAACATAACTCGACCAGCTTTTCGATTGATTTTCTTTGGTGTGTTATAGACATTTTTGGGCACTGCAACCCCAATCATAAATGTCCATAAACTGAGGGCTCCTAAGTCCCTAAAAGTGTTGCTTCACTACCTAAAGGAACAAGGTCAGCTAATTACATATTCTCCCAGAAGTTCTCCACAGAAAACTGCTCAAAAATGGTCAAAACCGGACCATACTGAATGCCCAGTGCAGAGGGTGCGATGCATATCGCCTTCCCAGTGTAAAGCGTGTGATGCATACTAGATGGCCCCTCTGTAGGGTGCGATGAGCGAGAATGGATAAATAGCAGAGACGGTTTGCGAGGTGGAAGATCATAGAATCTTCCAGAAACATCCCCTTTGACACTTACCTCTCTGATTTCAACTAGGGATGAGTAAGAGATCATCAATCTTCAAGTGGAATCAAGGACTATCAGAGAGAGGACACTAATCAAAATCCCAGAATCTGACTCACCCCCCTATAATCATCTATATATGGATCCCTCATCACAGAGATCCAGAGGCTAGAATCTTGGATCTTGTAGAGAAGTGTTGTTGGTTTTCTGGTGTAATATCATAGTGTTGGGTGATCTAAGCTTTACTTGAGGTGAAGAATGGCTTTCCTACTGGAGGATGATGCTGGGTCAGAACAATTGGTTGTAATCCTCTTGCTATTCTTGATATTAATAAATATATTCAAGTTTTCCTCCACATTCGTGTATGTTTGATTGTATATGCATTTTTGTGGTTAATACATATCTGGTCCTGTGTTGTTTATGAATATAGATGTCTATTCTTCGATAGTATTATGTTGCTTTGATTCCACAAGTTCTCTCTGAAGTTGTGTAGACAAAGACGGAGCGGCAAAGATCTATCGAGAAGGAGAGGAACCGAGCAAGGAACCAAGCGCAAGACAAAGGTTGGTGTCCTCTATTCCCCTCTTGTCTATTTTTCATAAAGGAAAACTAAAGTAGTTTTAACTTGTTTGTTTCTAAGATAGCTACCAGTCTTATTGGGAATAGCAGCTCTAAGTGGACACTATTCCTGGTAACAAAATGGCAACTCCACTGGGGAGCGAATAGATTGTTTGTTAGTCTGTTTTTGCTTGTTTTATAAACTTACAGACGAAGCCTGAAGTTAAGGCAGATAGCCTTCGAACTGCATTTGCTATGCAAATGCAAAGTAGATAAATGCTGCTTCAGTCTATCTCTGTGTTTTGTTTATAAATTGAATAATCAATCTGCAAACACTCTAATTTCCCTAAGTGGTGGCTCTAGTAACCTCCTTAGATCAACCCCTCTAATTTATATTTACTGAACATCATTTACTCGGCCTAAATCCCTGAACTGAACTGCAAATTGTGATCAAAGACTGGATAAAAGTCTCACACTGGTACCATCACACCCTCCCTTCAAGGCAGTCTATATGCACCGCACTTCCTGTGTGCAGTAGGTGCGATGCATACTGGATTCCCTGTGTGACAGGTGTGATGGTCAGGGAAGGTTGATTTTAC
This sequence comes from Pinus taeda, assembly GCA_000404065.3. Classification (NCBI taxonomy): domain Eukaryota; kingdom Viridiplantae; phylum Streptophyta; class Pinopsida; order Pinales; family Pinaceae; genus Pinus; species Pinus taeda. The sequence continues at coordinate 38,026 of APFE030315788.1, read as the reverse complement.
CTTCAAATTTTGGTTTTTCTTCACTCTTTTCAGTTCTATTCAGGAGTTTGGTTGTCTGTGGTCAGTATATCTCTGTGGAAACCCTCTTCTCTTCCATCATTCTGCCTCCATTGTGCAAAGAACTGTAAGTGTTTTGATGTATTTTGCACCATTTCCAGTTCTCTTTTACAAAGAAGTAGCGTAATCAGACTGTCGTTCCTTGATCTGAAAGTGTCGCAAGTGTCGTTTTCAATCATAGAAGAGAATCCCATTGTTCTTGATAGTCGATTGTACTGTTACTCTTGTATGTGATTTGAATTAGTAGTTTTTCAAGTGTTGAAACAATTTTCATTTCGAAATCGCAAAGTGTCGTCCTTATCTTCATTTCATTTTGAAAAAGAAATTTGTTAGTATTGTCGCTTTAGAAAATAATTCAAATTTGCACTTAGCGTTCTTCTTGTCCTTCATACATTAAGAAGGCTGAAAACAAATACATGCATGTGCATTTGCATTTAGACTGCTTGGTTTGATTTAGGACAGTGCATTTAGTGTGTGCTTTGTGCCCTTTGTTGAAAGACCCTCAGTTCTCTTTCCTTAGTAGCTAAGATTTTAATTTCCAAAAGAAGATTAAACATTTGTTTATCATCTTAGATTACATTTTAGGAATTCTATACACATCACGCGGTGAACCTGAAAGGCAAATTTTTAAACCTGATCAACTATAAAATAAATTTAATAAATCTAAAAATGCTTTGGAACCTAATGCACAACATCTAGAATTCCAGGCTAGAGACGCATTCCGACGTCGTAAAACCTGGTAACTATTGTTTTCATTGTTGGTTGGGTGATTCCTCCACTTTGAGATGACAAGTGCCAGTACGGACTTGTGCTCCCACGTACCGTCGATTATATATTGGGAAACCATAATAGGTTATATCCTTTATCCCTAGGAAGCTGTGTCTGCCACCCTATCGATCGCAACGCACTGAACACAGCATTCGGGAAGATTGATTGTCGTACTGTAAAAAGTATTCTGCAGTTTTGTGATTGGTTTGGTGATCCCTCTGCCTAGATTTCCATAGAAGTCTCTTTTGTTCCTTTTCAGACTCCTTAAAGGAAAAGCTCCATCTGAGCACTTGTCACTTTAGGCTCATTAAAAATCGAAGGCGACTAGAGTCATCTTTTGTTTTTTATCGACTCTTAAAAATTGAAAAAACAAGTTGTGTTGAAGCGTCTAAGATTTATTTTAATTGGAATAACATCACAAGTTTAATGGGTTAACTCTTCACAATCAAGTGTGTCAAAAATTTTTAGGGATGTTGAATTGTAGTAAAATAACTAGATAAAATAACACAAATCAAACTTTGACAAAACAATTTATCATACCGAAATCCTTTAAAACTCCATATTTTCTTATTCAAATTTTAAAATATGAGTTGTTAAATTAATATAATGTAAATATTAAAAAAAATATTATATTTATTTATATATTAAAAATATTAATAAATAATAAAAATATTCTTCATTATATAAAACTATAAATTTTAATTAAAAATAGTAAAAAAATGAGAAACACTTAACCTTTTCCAATTAAAAATAAAAGTAATTGAGAAAATAGAACTGTATATCAATATTTAAAAACTAGTGTATCAAATAAAAATAGAATTTGTGTTATTTTTATGTTTTTTCATTTATCTAACAATTCATTAAAATTAAGAGTGTTTAACAAGTTTAATGTGAAATTAATTAATAAATGATCTCTATTTTAAATATTTTTTTTTCCTTAATTAAGTTGATAGTATGTTTGGAATAGGGTTTTTTTAATTTTAATAAATTCTAAATAATTTATATATATATAATATATAAATATATATATATTTAGATAATTTGGATGACTTTTTTTAATTTTGGTAATTTAAGATGTATCATGATGTAAGTGTCTTGTGCTTAATATAACTTAATAACTATTCATGTTTGTTAGTTATTTAATTACTTTAATAATATTGGAACAATAGTTTTAATCACTTAAATTAGGATAATGCATCTTGAATTAAGTGTTTCGATGCTTCCCATAGATTGATTTGTATGGTTGTGTTAGTTTAATAATATTGTAATATTGTAATAATATTTTTTATCACTTTAATTAGAATATTGTATCATGATGTAAGTGTCTTGATGCCTAATATAGATTCATTCCCATCTGCTCAGTGGAATAATAGTGTTAATGGATTAAATTAGGATATTGTATCATGAGGTAAGTTTCTTGATGCCTACTATAGATTGACGACTATCTACTATATGCTTATTTGCATTTATAAACCATTTAATTTATATGATTGATAATAGTGTTAATGGCTTAAATTGGGATATTGTATCATTACGTAAGTTTCTTGATGCCTATTATAGATTGATACTGCCTATTTTATCAACTATTTATTATATGCTTATTTGCATTTATCAACCATTTAATTTATATGATTGAGCTAGTTTAAAATATTGGAATTACTTCACCCATGAAATTTATGTTATATTTTAGATCTCACATCATAGTTTTTTACTCCACGCATCGTGTATAAGTAGTTTTAATCAAGAAAATTGAGTAAAACTTATTGTATTTTCATTATGCCAACAGGCATGTCTATTTTGGAATAAGGTCTTTCCAATTTTAATTTGATTATCAATAATTATTAGGTGGATGGGAGTTCTCTAACCTCCATGAAATATTATAGAATATGCATAGCAATATACACAAATTAAGGTTGAGATGTATCTTCAAAATAGTTAACCCTTTTTTCCCTTATAATTAAATTAATTAATTTAAAATAAAGAATCATATGAACAAGTGTCATATGAAGTGAGTTATGGTTTTTTGGGCATGTGGTATTGATAAGCCGTTATATTGGCCAATGGTATGACCAAGAAACCTATTTACAAATTAGGAATATTCGTGGTAAATTTGGGATAAATGTTCTTAGGCTTATTATTGATTGATTCCTATCAACCTTTACTTCTCATCTAATTTTTATGGTTATGCTACTTACATGTTATAATGTATAAAAAAAAAAAAAATTATATTTCACAATCTTATTGCAATGTTGAATAGTACATGTACATTTAGATGTACATATTGATACTACAATACTAATTACAATTATCAATATTTTTTTTCTCAATGAGATGGATGAATGTTAATGACGACCTCTCATGACACATTAGTGGCAATGAAACTAAAGAAAACAAAAATATACTAACTTAGATGGATGATTATAGGTACTTACAAAATGAATTTGAACATCATGTAAAAAGATCAAATGTAAGAAAATGTTGGAGAAATGATTATAGGTACATACAAAATGCATTTGAATATCATGTAAAAAGATTAAATGTAAGAAAATGTTATTTGGCTTTTCCAATATATATTGTTTATTTATAGGTGTTTTTTTTATGCAAAATAGAATGCATATGTTTCTACTGGTGTAATATTTGAGAATCTAAACAATGGAGTCTTTGGTAAAAAAAATTATAAAGTTCTAGAAAACATTTTTTCTTGTGCGCGAATATGTTTTCAAACTGTATAATCTAAATTTTATAGTTTTTTTTAGAATATGAAAGTCAAAATGTATAATATAAATTTTATATCATTTTAGAATATGAAATTCATTATATCTTTGAAATTATGTAGCCTTCCATTAGAGAACCTAAAATATTCTTAATATTATCTAAGAAACTTTTTTTTTAAATATTATAGGTCTCAGTGTCCTGTAGTGCACTATATAAATTTTTTTCAAATGGTTAAGGCCAAAAAACGTTATAGTGGAGAAATAAAAGAGAGATGTATTTCAAAAGTTTGAAGTATGTCAAGAAAAAAATAGTATTAAGATAGTAACACTAATATTTTTTCTAATTATATATTTAGAATCTATAAAATAAACTCTATGTGTGTCTATAGTTTCATAATAATGGATTTTTCTAGTCTATAGAAATATAATATTTTTTTCTAATTATATATTTAGAATCTATAAAATAAACCCTATGTGTGTCAATAGTTTCATAATAATGGATTTTTCTAGTCTATAGAAATATAATGTCAAAAATAGAGACATGTATATGTGTTCTCAAAAAATGACATTTTCATATATTTGCAACCCAAATTTCCAAATATGTGATCCCAAACCTATATCTAAAGCAAGTAACTCATCATGCACGCGATCTTCTTAGTAGAAAACAATTTAATTCAAAAAAATGTGTATGTTCCTAATGTAAAAAACATTTTCATGTTTTTCGAATTAGGAACTCATGCATTCTTAGCACTAAGAACATGTATGCATTCCTACCCCAAGGAACTTTAGCACATGGGAAGTGGTTGAGGTGGGGTTGGGGAGGGAAGGGGGAGTAGGAAAGAGTGAGGGGTAAAGTTTGCACAGACACCGAGAGAGAGAGAGAGAGAGAGAGGTACAAAGGGATATATAGAGAGAGCTAGAAGGGGGTTGTTGTGAAGGAGGGATGAGGGATGATGGGGGGAATAGAGAGATCAATTAAGGGGGAGGAAGGGGGGAAAAGAATGTGTGTGTGTGTGTGTGTGTGTGTGTGTGTGAGAGAGAGAGAGAGAGAGAGAGATGAAATTGCTTTGTTGTGATGAAGGGATTGAGGAATGAAGGAGTGATAGAGAGATAGATGAAGGGGAGAGACATGAGGGTGGTATTTAAGGAGGGATGGAGAGAAGGAGAATTTAAGGGAGACAGAGACATATTTATATGGTAGAGATAGAGGAAAGGGGGTGGACAAAGAGAGATAGATAGTGGAAAACGGAGCGAAAGAGACAAATAGATATTAAGAGAGAGGGGTTGAGGGAGAGGGAGAAGGAGAGAGGGAGTAAGATATAGATATTTTAGGAGGGGAAAGAGAGAGGGAAGAATATATAGAATGCGAGAGATAGTGATGGGGTAGGGAGGGAGAGAGATAGTGTGGAAGGTGAGGGAAAGGGATAGAGAATGAGGGTGGAGGGAGATAGATATCATTATAAATGGGTGAGAAAGAGGTAAGAAGAGAGAGAGAGAGAGAGAGAGAGAGAGAGAGAGAGAGATGTGGGTGGGGAGACAAGGACTGAAAAAAGCAGAGGCATGTAGGAGAGAGAGGATGGGAGGAAAGGAAGAGGTAAGGAGAAAATAGAGAGTTATTGGGAGAGGGAGAGAAGGATGGATATAATTTTGAATGTGGGTTTTCTTGTTGGAGAGACCAAGGAATTAAGGGAGGGAGGGAGGGAGAGGGGGGAGGAAGAAAGAGAGAGGGAGGTAGATAGAGAGAGAGAGTTGTGATGAGCTCCAGTATTGCAGCAAGGATGTTGTAACTCCTAGGGCTGCCAACTTTACTTGATCAACCCGGGGTTCATACAAACTTGGAGGTGACAATGTTGTATACATAGTAGATGAAATGGTCTACTCTTGTCACTTTTCAAGTAGTGTGATAGACCACTAGGGTTTTTCAAACCATTATTTTATTGACTAAAAGGAGTCTGACTACCAAATAACAAAGGGAAAATTATTCTTAATGTAGAAAGGAAATGTTGCATACTCTAGGAAATGAAAGTGCTGAATTGGAAAGTGCTATAAACTGACATGAAATCATCTAGCTAAGCATATACACATATTGCTTGCAAAAGAGACCTAATTTAACCTTGAGTCTAACATCTAGTTATATGGACTAAATAAGTGTGGAAATTATCCTAAAACTATTGTTATTGTTGTATGCATGTACTAACTATAAATTGTAGAAAAGCCTCTTTTATTTTCAATTTTATGAATGTAAATGCTAATTGGACCAATTTGATCTTTGGCAGGGGAGACAGTTATGGAGAAACAGGTCCAAAATGGTGTTGAGGGTATGGAAGCCAAGTGGAGGCCTAAACTAAGCTCAGATGATCATTTCTTCTCAATTAGGGCTTAAAACAGGCAGCTACAGGGTTTGTTGTAGTACTACAGGATGTCCTAGTTCCGCTACAGGATGTTCTATTTTACTACAAGAAACAAGATGAAAGCTATAGGGAGGTAGAAAAGGTGGGATAAAGTGTGGGAAAGATGTCTAATGGGGAAATAAGGCACAAAAATGGTGCACACTACCCAAGGCTTATCCCAACTCTTCAATATGGTTGGATTTTCTCAAGGAAGATGTCCACTTTGCTATAAAACAGAAATTCAGATTAGGGGTTGGTAGATTTCGACAACATAAGTAGAGAAGACTTGGATGAGGCTAGTGAGATGAGGTCTCCTTGCAGATCAGAAACTCCCGCAACAACATACATTCTTTTCTTCATTTATGCACAACTTCATTTATATTTGGAAAATATGGGTTGAATTTAGGAAAAAAAACAAAGTTATTAATGGCTAATGGCTAAGTATATGAACGTAAGCTATTTTAAACCATAAAAAAAAAACTGAAGAAACCAAAATGAAAATTGCAGGTACTTCCAAGGAATTGAGAAACGGTAATCTATTCAACAATAAATCCTATGTTATCTAGTGATCAAACAATAATTTTTTTTTGGGTTGTGAGAGTGGGACCCTCAAACCATGATCCGTAATGTAGATGAGGCAGAGGCCACTACCACAAGATTTTTTGAAGTATTTACTTTCACTATTGTACCATTGATCTATCTTTTCACTAATGTAAGCAAACTAACTAATCATCCAAATACTTCTAGATTAAACAAAACATAGATCACTTCAACAACTAACTATGAATGTAATCTAAGCATACATATGCAAAAAGAGGAACATATGCTGCTAGGGTTGGGCCTTAACCTAAGAGCTTCAGCCCTTTGATTCAGCTCAGTGCTGGATGAAGGGATTGCTTCTCATTCTCATTAAAATGTCAAAAATACATAAGAGTAATTTGTCACAATGTTTTCGCTCAAAAATTCCTCTTGGCTACAACAAAAAAAATCGAATCTTAATGAGGCCCTAAGCCTTCTTATTTATACCACTGAAGCTACCAATAACTTCCTTATAATTAGGGAAACTTGTCTCCCAAAATCGAGATGAACTTTTCTTCAACTATCACTATCTTGGCTGCGAATGACTTCGGTGGGATTAGCTTCTTGTAATTTCAAGTTGATGAGATATGGTAGAGGAATCTTTGAGTGATTTTGGAGTTAATATGGGAGATCCAATCTCTTAAAATCTCTCTTGCTTTTCTACTTCGAGTTCATGCACTTAAATTAGCCAAAAATTACTCCATATCCTGTAATTGATGCACATTAGGCCACATGACATAACATCTCATCTTCACCCTTCTCACTAAGCTAAATATAATAAAATATGTAAATAAATGTGAGAAAAGTTTATTTTAATAAGTTGGAGAATTGCATTAAGGTCCATATAATTTACCTATTGATGAGCCTCATCATTGACCCCCTACTGAAAGTGTTTCTCATCCTCTAAGAAGCTTAATCTATGTCCATGTCTTTCATTTCCCTTGTGACCTCTCTGACATCATAGGATTTTGTTGATGTAGTCTCCTCTTGTGGATAAAATCCTACATGCTTCTCTATGTCCTCCCACTACTTTCTTTCCTCTTCCTACTTTCTTCATTTTAACATACCCAATAGCAATGGTGGACTGAGTTTTAAACCAATTCAATTGATTTTGAGTCTCTATAGTGTCTTCTTATACATTGGGGTCCTTTCTAGTGCATCTCTCATTCTTTCAGGGGAATGATACTCCTTGATCCTTATGATATATGGTAGGGTGCCCATCTCCCTCGGCATACTTGATAGCTTTCATCCCTAGAAAGATCAAGGTGTGTTCAAAATAAGTGACTGCTTACTCTTATGTAGCTAGGTATCTTGGTTCAAGTTGGGGATCATTGGAGATGATGTTGTGGGTGCTAATGATAGGCTCCAGGGAAAATTTTAAGAACCCCCCCTAAATTTATAAGTATAATAAATGGGCGAATCTCCATGGTATATAGGAAAAATGGAAGGCGATTTTATCAATAATATAATATTTATATATATTTTTTGGCGAATCTCTCACCAGGCATGGCGAATATTTTACTCAATTATAAATCTTGT
>APFE030315788.1:0-20877 GCA_000404065.3 Pinus taeda | reverse complement strand
GTCATATCACCATTGGTCCGTCACCCCATCCATCTTTGGGGTTAACGCTACCAATCCATTGTCAGTGTCGCCAATATGTTCAAGAGAAGTCACTTAGAGAATTCACCTGTGTCTCATCCGCTACAATACATTCATGCTCCATTCTTTCATGACCGCCACCCTAAACCCTGTATCATCAGATCATTTTCACCTCCAAAATCATTTGCTCCGTTATGTGTCGTAGATGTGGGATTCATTAAGGCCCTCCTATGACGGGTCACTTCTTGTCAACATCAGCTCATTATCCAAGAAGTTGACTTAGGAACAACCCCTTTCAGTACTTTGAAGCTTACATGCCTCAATGGCAACTTTCTCACTTTCGGTGATAGGTTTATATCAATGACCTTCGACTGGAAGATTTTTCGTGATGTTCGACGCCAAGTCCATTTTTCACACCACGCGAATTGTACTGTAGTACCTTGAGGATCATTAACATTATTGGTGACTCCTCTCGCACCTGTTAACAGCTTACATCATTGGCTGGTAATCAGGCGATGTCTTTCCGTGTTCGACTCCAGAACATTTTTCACATGGATTGACTTGTACTCCAAGTGAAGATGGAATGAGTTTTGAAGACCCTGGATCTAGTTTCATCCATCCAGGCTGCGATATATTCAGGAATATAAAGACATCAAATGTACATCATTTCTGACCAGATGATCATCCAAATCAAAGGATGATGACTCCGTCTGAATCATCAGTCTGCTACACAAACAGTTGTCTGTCCTATGTACATGAAATTGAATTTATAAAGCTGAGCAAGGGAATGTCTGCCTCAGCTAGATCATGAAAAATATTATGAAGATAATGTATTGTATTTTATCTTATTACAAGTCACCTCCCAGCTCGAAAAACTTCGGATCCTCATGGTAAAGCATTCCACCTGACATCAAAAGATTAACGACCTCATGCTTTACGGGGCAACTGTGATAGACATTTTAGGGCACTACAACCCAAATCATAAATTTCCATAAACTGAGGGCTCCTAAGTCCCTAAAAGTGTTGCTTAACTACCTAGAGGAACAAGGTCAGCTGATTACATCATCTCCCATAAGTTCTCCACAGAAAACTGCTCAGAAATGGTCAAAACTGGACCATACTAAATGCCCAGTGCAGAGGTGCGATGCATATCACCTTCCCAGTGTAAAGGGTGTGATGCATATTGGGTGGCCCCTCTGTAGGGTGCAATGGGTGAGAATGGACAAATGGCAGAGATATTTTGTGAGGTGGAAGATCATAGAATCTTCTAGAAACTTCCCTTCTGACGCTTGCCTCTCTAATTTCGACCAGGGATGAGTAAGACATCATCAAGCTCCAAGTGGAATCAAGAACTATCAGAGAGAGGACACTAATCAAAATCCCAAAAGCTGACTCATCCCCCTACAATCATCTATATATGGATGCCTCATCATAGAGATCCAGAGACTGGAATCTTGGATCTTTTAGAGAAGTACTGTTGGTTTTCTGGTGTAACATCATAGTGTTGGGTGATCTAAGATTTACTTGAGGTGAAGAAGGGATTTCTTGCTGGAGGATGATGTTGGGTCATGACAATTGGTTGTAATCCTCTTACTATTCTTGATATTAATAAAGTTATTCAATTTTTCCTCCACATTCGTGTATGTTTGATTGTATATGCATTTGTGTGGTTAATACATATCTGGTCCTGTGTTGTTTATGAATATAGATCTCTGTTCTTCGATAGTATTATGTTGCTTTGATTCAATAGGTGCTCTCTGAATCTGTGTAGACAAAGAAGGAGTGGAAAATACTTATCGAGAAGAAGAGGAACCGAGCAAGGAACCAAGCACAAGACAAAGGTTGGTGTCCTCTGTTCCCCTCTTGTCTATTTTTCATAAAGGAAAACGAAAGTAGTTTTAACTTGTTTGTTTCTAAGATAGCTACCAATCTTAGTGGGAATAGCAGCTCTAAGTGGACCCTATTCCCAGTAACAATGTGACCTTGCCATGTGGCATGTTGACTAGGAGTTTACTTTTTGTTTTCAAGCTGACAGTGGCCAAGTTAACTGGCCACCTTCAGCTTATAAAATCAATTTTTCATATTCCTACACTTTTATCATATTCGTACTTAGGAAAGCGTGTGTATGAGGTGTCATACTTGTGTCGTCCTTCTCTTGGTCGATGCATGCTAGAGAGTGGATTTGTCGTTTTTGTACTTGTTCAGGTACATGTTTTTCCTTGGCTCTTGACTTGTTTATTTCACCCATCTGATATAATTTTATTCTTGTTGTAGTGTGTAGGTGCTTGGCCTTTGTTGTTGCTGCTCAACTTTGGATAGTTGCCATAGTTCCTGCAAGGGTGCTGAAACTCTTATTTTGCATGGATGTTGAAGGAGGAGGCATGGAGAACTATTATTGTCATAACAGAGGTGGTGAGGTAGGAGTGGAAGGGGTGGAAATGGAGGAGATGGAGTGGTAGGTGAGTGAGGCAAATGATGATATGCCCCTTGGAATTATATATATATATATATATATATATATATATATATATATATAATTATATATATATATATATATATTATTATTATATATATTATATATTCTTTTTTATTGGTTTTGTTACGGACATAGAGGGTGGCATGGTCATGAGTTGGTGTTGGGGAAGATGAGATGAGGTGAATGGTCCCCTCTTTCAACCTAGAATGGGCCTGCAACATCATTTCTCAACCAAAATTCCATTCCTGTAGAGTTTCAAGACATCCTATAATACTACAAGAAACTCTTGTAGAAACTATAGGAAATCCTGTAGAAGTAAGAAAATTGCCTGCAAACTGGTTTTTGATGCTTAGAAATGAGGATGGATGATGGAGACATGGTAGGCATGGTACATATGAATTGAATGAAAGAAGAATGAGATGTTTCTTGGCTTTCTTCCCTCTAAACTTGGTGTCCTTTGTTGCCTTGAAAACCTGCAAAAATCACATAATTTTATTATTGGGCAGGTTTAAGGTCCTTGCAATAGCATTTCATTTTTTTATTATCGTTTTTCTCTTTTCTTTTCTTTTTGAAAGACAAATAGATTTCCTCAAAGAATGTTTTCAACCTATTTTCCTGCCCTAGGCACCCAAGGGATGTTTTCACCCATGGATCTTTTATTTTCCTTTTTTCACTCTTGGGTTGCCTCAAGGAGGTTTTCACCTAGGGCCCTTATTTTTTTAATTTTTTTCTCTTTTTTCATTTTTTTTCTTCAAAAATAAAATAGTCTTCAAGAATTTAATGAGTTGGAAGTTGATACACTTCCAATCACATTCACTTCCTTATTGATAGTATATCTAAAATCTTCCTTTGGAAGAGGTCTTTTGTAGGCCTTCAATCCGTATCCATTGACAAGTAAGGGGATACATTCTTCATTAGTTGTTCTTGTTTGAAAAACCCCATTGTCATGGCACTTTTCTATCATATATGGGCCCAACCATCTGGTCATCAATTTTCCTTTGAAGTCCTTGAACCTCAAGTCATATAGAAGAGTCCAATCACCCTTTTGAAAAAATTTGTCTTTGATGTTTTTGTAATGCCAAACCTTTCTTTCTACTTGAGTCACTTGTTTCTGTACGAAAGCCTGCATCTTGAATTCATCTAACCCATTGAGCTGGAGAAACCTCTCATGTTGTGCCCTTGTAACATCCAAATCCAATTGTGCTACTATTCTCGAAGTGTTGTACTCAAACTCAAAGGAGAGCAAATCCTTCTTCCCATAGAAAAAAGCATAAGGGGTGAAGGTAGTGGTTGTCTTCCAAGTTGTATTATATGTTGAAGGGACCTCCACAAGTCTATCATCGCAATCTTTCCTACTGCTTCTCACATCTTTTCTGAGAAATATTTCCATTTCTCTATTGGTAACCTTTACTTGTCCATTGGCCTGAGGATGGTACGATGTTGACTTCATATGCTTGATCTTATGCTGACTCAACAGATTCTCAATCAGGTGTGAGGCGAATTGAGCACTTTGATCAATGACTAGCTCTCTAGGGTACCGAAACTTGTAAAACACATTCACCCCTAAGAACTTAGCCACTTTCTCTTTTGTTTCTACATTGATAGCCTTGGTTTCAGCCCACTTTGTCAAGTAATAAGTGTGCACAATTATGTAATTTTTTCTTCCCTGATAATGGATCAATGGGCCCAATGAAATCCATCCCCCACTTGTCAAATGGATCAAGAGTCACTTGAGGTTGCAAAAGAATTTCATCCCTAGGAGTAGGTTCCCATTTTTTGGCACTCGTCACATTGACTGGTATATCTTCTTGCATCTTGGTGGAGAGTGGGCTAGTAGTAGCTAGCTTTTAGTACCTTGAAGGTTGTCCTCGTGCCTACAAAGTAACCTCCATAAGGCCCATCATGACTAGTCAAAAGGAAGTCAAAAACTTCCTCCTCCCTAACACATATTCTAAGAATTTGATTTGGGCCTAGCTTGAAGAGATTGCCCCTAATCCAAGTGAATGGTGCACTTTTTCTTATAATTATGCCTTTTTCCTTGGAGGACAGATTTGGAGGGAATTGTGTAGCCAATAAGTAGTCGGCTATGTCAGGAAACTATGGAGAGAGAACTGAAATAATGAATAAATGCTCATCTAGTAGCTGATCATCAACCATTCCTTCCCCACTTGCAAGCAAATCCAGTCTAAACAAAAAATCTATAACTACATTTTCTCTACCAGGCTTATCAAAGATAGTTAGATCAAATTATTGTAACAAAAGCAACCATCTAATAATTTTGGCATTCACATCAGGCTTGTTCATAAAATATTTAATAGAATCATGTTCAATATGTACAAAGGTCTGGTAACCAGTGATGTACTGTCTAAATTTATTCATGGAATGGACAATAGCTAGGAGTTCTTTTTCAGTCACAGTATAATTCAATTAGGCCTTGGACAAATTTTTGCTAATGAAGTATATGGCATAAGGTAACTTGTCATCTATCTGGCCTAGAGCTTCTCCTATAGCTTTTTGAGAGGTATTACCATGGATGTGGAAAGAAGGAGCACAATTTGGGTCTCAGAGTATAGGTGCAATAGTCAACTTGTCCTTTAGGGTTTCTAGGGCCACTTGGAAACATTCTGACCATAAAAATTTGGAGTGCTTGGTCAATAGTCCAAATGAAGATGTGGCTACTTTGTTGAAGTCCTTTATGAATCTACGAAAGTATCTAGCAAAGCCCAAGAAACTTCTAACATGCCTCTACTTCTGAGGAGTAGGGACACTCTTTATGATAGAAATTTTATTTGGGTCCAGTTGCAATCCTTCATAGGATATTGAGTGACCTAGAACCATCCCTACATTCATCAAGAACTCACACTTATCTAGACCAATGGATAAGTTCATTTAAATGAATTTATTTCATACTTTCCCCAGGTTAGAGAGAACCTCTAGGAAATCACACCCATACGGGGTGAAATCATCCATATAAATTTCCATAAACTGATGGACTATCTCTGTAAATATTCTCAGGACTGCCCTCTGAAAAGTGGTAGGGGCATTGTATAATCCAAAAGGAAGGACCCTATAAGCCAAGATACCCCAAGGATTAGTTAAGGTGGTTTTATCTTGTTCCTCTGGGTTGATCTAGATCTGATTATAACCACTGAATCCATCATGTAAAGAGAATAAATCCTTTCCTGCATGACCATCTAATACTTGGTCAATTAAAGGTAGAGGGAAATGGTATTTTTTAATGGCTTCCTTTAGCTCTCTATATTCATCACATATCCTCCACTTCCCATTATTCTTTGGGACCAGAACTAGAGGATACACCCACTCACTATCTGAGATGGGGTAAATGAACCCTGCATCCAACAACTTCAACAGTTCTTCTTTAACTATATATGTGAGGGTTGGGTTCATTCTCCTCTGAGGTTGTCGCACTGGCTTGCTACCTTCCTTGATGTACATTTTGTGAGTATACAATGAAGGGTACACCCCCTTCATTTCCTTATCACTCCCGGCAAAGGCATCCTAATGCTCTCTTAGCATGCCACATAACTCTTTTTCCTAATGTGCAGGGAGAGAGGGGTTAATCTTCAATGTTCTTTATGGACCAAATTCAATGACCTTGACATGAGTAGGACTTGAGTCAACTAGGAAAAAATCAGTGGAAGGTTTATCTTTAGCTTTCTTTACTAACTCCTCAAGAGACATGGTGTTGGGGGGTTGATTCTAGAGGATTTTCTCAATTAGATCATCTTCATCAGATTTCCCCCCTCCTATATTATAATCTAGGGTACAAATTGGGGAAGAGTAGAATTCATCTTCCTCCTCCTCTTCTAACCATAAAGGTAATTCATGCTCTAGAGATGACTCACTAGGAGGGTACAAGACCAACTATTTGGAAAAATGCCCATTTTTAATGGTCATATTCCCAACCTTGCAATTTATGTAAGCATCAACATTGGCTAACCATGGCCTTCAAAGGATGAGAGGATAACCATTCAACTTGGTCTTAGGTTGGAAACTAAGAATTCTACAGGGTATTCCCAGGAATCAATGGAGACCATCGCATCCTCAAAAAATCCCTTAGGAGCTATCGTGGATCTTTTTGCAAGCTTAAATATTGTTGTGGTCTTCCTTAGTGATCCTTGGAGATTCGGTTTAAGAATAGTATCCTTAGTCATCACATTGATGGCAGCCCTAATATCGATTTGGGTGTGACAGACAATGATACCATCGATGTGGAAATATACCACAAGACTTCCAAGATCGAGATACTTCGGGAAAATAACTCACCCCAACATTAAGTCAAATAATTGTCCATTGAAATTAATGGTAGGGGTTTCTTTCTTTTGCCTCCCTGGATGTTTGAAGAATTTCTCCTTGATTAAATTGTTGTAGATGGGGAAATCCTTGATAGCTTGGAGGAGTGAGATTTTAACACACAAGTTTTTGATTTCACCTAGAAGTTCAGTGTCTTCTAGGGTGTGCTAGATAGGATGGATTAATCTCTCAGGAAAAGGAGGTGGATTGGCTTAAGGAACACTCTCCTCCTTTTCCTCTTCAAGCTCCTTAGGTGGAGATGGAGGTTGATTATCTGGAAGCACTCTTCCAAACCTGAGGTTGATTTCTTGAATTTTCACAGCATAAGTAGGGTAAGATGTTTCCCCACTATAGACCTGTTGTGCTTGTTTGTTGTTTAGGCTCGGATTTGGTTGAGGAGGCATCTGTGGTTGCTTAAGTGGAGTAGGGTGAAAGAGCTATGGTTGAGATGGAGGTGGAGGTAGTAAGGCTGGAGATTGGTTGTATGGAGGCCTCCAACCCTGGGATGGTGTATTCCACTGAGGTTGTGGGGGAGAATATGGCTGAAATGATTGATTGGCAGGCTGCGAATCGTATTGAGGTGCAAAATAACAAGGAGAAGGTGTGAACCATGAAGGATGAGTAGGAGGACACCAAGGGGGAATGCATGCATTATGGTTAGGGTTGTAATATGAATAGGACACCCGTTGCATGCCTTGCTGGTATGGTTGAGGTCATTGAGGGCTTCTCTAGTTGATATAGCAGAGTTGTTCAATCACACCTTCAGTTCCTTGATACACAACTTTCAATCCAAGCAAAGAAGGGAACTTTTCCGAGGAGCGGTTCTCCTCACATATTAAGAATATATCTATAAGATTCAATGGACATTCATTTCTAGGGTGCCTTCTCATGCATCTAGGGAAAAAGGAAACTAGGGCTCTTTTTGCTTCCTCCTGCTTCCTCTTTATCTACATGGTGTCCATTTGCAGAGCAAGGGCATGCAACATTTCACTCTTTAAGTATCCCAACATGTTCCAAATTTCACTTTTGATGGAAGTGTTGGACAAGGATGAATTGGCCAAATGTTGACTAGCCCTACGCTTCTTTCTAATATCCGTAGTGTTACCAGAAAATCTAGTGTCTACTCAGAGCTGCTAGTCCCACTAAGACTGGTAGCTATCTTAGAAACAAACAAACTAAAACTACTTTCGCTTTCCTTTATGAGAAGTAGATAAGAGGGGAACGAAGGACACCAACCTCAGTCTTGCGCTTGGTTCCTCTCTCTTCTGACAGATCTTTGCCGCTCCTCCTTTGTCTACCCAGCTTCAAAGGGCACCTATGGAATCAAAGTTGCATAAAACTATCCAAGAACAGAGATCTACAATCATAAACAATATAGGACCAGATATATATTGACCACACAAAAGCATATATCATCAAACCTACAAGAATGTGGAGGAAAACTTGAATAGCTTTATTAATATCAAGAATAGCAAAGAGGATTACAACCAATTTTTCTAACCCAGCATCATCCTCCCAGCATAAAATCCCTTCGCCACCTCATGAAAAGCTTAGATCACCCAACACTATGATTTTCACCAGGTAACCAACAACAATTCCTTACAAAATACAAGATTCCAGCCTCTCTAACCTCTGGATCTCTCGGATGAGAGATCTATATATATATATTTGCAAAGGTGTGAGTCAGCTCTAGGTTTTTGATTAGTGTCATTCCACTGATAGTTCTTGGCTCCACTTGGAGATTTCATTGATCTCTTACTCATCCTTGGGCGAATTCTGAGAGGCAAGTGTCATATGAGAAGTTTCTAGAAGATTCCTTGATCATCCACTTAGAAAATTGTCTCCGCCACTGTCTATTCTCATCCATCGCACCCTATATAAGGAATTTGCAGTATGCATCGCACCTCCTGTGTGTACAATGTTAAATGCATCACACCCTGGCCATGGAGAAAGTGAGATGATCCAATTTTGACCAGTTCTGAGTTGTTTTTCATGGAGAACTTTTGGGAGATGATGTAATCAGTTGACCTTGCTCCTTTAGGGTGTGAAACAACACTTTTAGGGAATTAGAAGCCCTTGGTTTATGGACATATGTGATTGGGGTTGTAGTGCCCAAAAATGTTTATAACAGTTGCCCCCTAAAGCATGAGGTCGTTAATCTTTTGATGTCAGGTGAAATGCTTTATTATGAGGATCCGAAGTTTTTTTGAGCTAGAAGGTGACCTGTAATAAGATATAATACAATACATTATCTTCATAATATTTTCATGATCTAGTTGAGGCGGGCATTCCCATGCTCAGCTTTATAAATTCATTTTCATGTACATAGGACAGACAACCGTCTGTGTAGTAGACTGATGATTCGGACGGAGCCATCAACCTTTGATTCGGATGATTATCTGTTCGGTAATGATGTGCATTTGATGTATTTATCTACCTGAATATATCGCATCCCAGATGGATCAAACTAGATCCAGGGTCTTCAAACTCGTTCAATCTTCGCCCGGAGTATAAGTCGATCCATGTGAAAAATGTTTTGGAGTCAAACATGGAAAGACATCGCCTGATTACCAGCTAATAGTGTAAGTCATGAACAGGCACGAGAGGAATCACCGATAATGATGATGACCTTCAAGGTACGATAGTACAATTCACATGGTGTGAAAAAGGGACTTGGCATCGAACACCATGTAAAATCTTTCGGTCGAAGGCCATTGATGTGAACCTGTTGCCGGAAGTGAGAAACTTGCCATTGAGGCATGCAAGCTTCAAAGTACTGAAAGGTTTGTTCCTAGGTCGACTTCTTGGATAATGACCTGATGTCGACAAGAAGCGACCCATCGTAGGAGGGCCTTAATGAATCCCAAATCTACAACACAGAATGGAGCAAATGATTTTGGAGGTGAAAACAATCTGATGATACAGGGTTCAGGGTGGTGGTCATGAAAGAATGGAGCGTGAATGTATTGCAGCGGATGAGACACAGGTGAATTCTTTGGGCGACTTCTCTTGAACATACCAGTGACACTGAAATGGATTGGTATTGTTAACCCCAAATATGGATGGTGTGATGGACCAATGATGATATGACCGATGAACGGAATAACCCAACCCGACTTGGACGTGGAGTGAAAGTGTCATGTTCAAGAGCGACTTGCTACCAATAAAGTTTCTTCAAGTTTTCTTCCCAATTTTCCCCAGTCATTGTGACGTTCCCTTTTTTTATCAAGCTGAGGAGGCAACATATGTTTGTTCTTAATCGTCCCTTCAGGCAAACCATCGCTATGTTTTTACAACCTAGATAGTGAAATCGATTTTCTCTATACAATTTGTCGCTATTGATTTTTAACAAGTTTAACACAATTATAACTCGGTTTCTTTTCAGATTTAGAGAGTCTAAAAAGGGACGGAAAGGGAACTCCAATAATTCCTTCGTATATATAATCCTTAAGTTCGAAAAAGTATAAAATAATACGAAAGGGATGAATTTTCAATAGTTTTAACGAGCCGAACAAGACAAGCGCTCGATCTTTTTGTGTAATAATCCCTCAGGTCCAAAAAGATTAAAATCTAGAGGAGGGATAGCACTTCCGGTCACTTTAACGAGCTGGAGAGGCCAATTGCTCGGAAATATTTTCATATTTTACGAGTCAGACGAAAAGAGCTTAAAGGAAACTAATTTTTTGAGGAATGAATGATAATTTCGGGTAGTATCTGATTCCAGGTAAGGTTTGGAATTTTTCAATCACAGCGGTGTCACAAGGATGGATAACATATTCACTCGTAGTAGATGTTCCTCAAAAAGGGTAAACAATCAAATGGAGGCATATGATTGGCCAAAAATAGAGTGGAGGTGATGATGAGAACACGACCAAGGCTCAAAAGATGATGATAATGTGTTCACAATGGTTATTTACCGGAGATCGGTTCATTTTTTAGTGAGCTTAAACTCTAGGGGAAACATTTGCTCATTGCTTAGGTTTAATTTTAACGAGCTTGAACTTCACATAAAAACTGCTCGTGGCGGGTTTATTCTTTTAATGAGCTTGAACCCTATGGTAACACTGCTCGTGATAAGTTTGCATGCCCCCAGCATAATAACGCAAATCGAGGTGCATGCCCCCCAAGCTTCATTGCATTCAACACGATGGTTGGAATGAAGGTTTACCTCCGAGATCTTTGAAAGACTCGTCTTGGAAAGGGAGTTGTTTCATTTTTTAATGAGGTCGACACGAGATAAGAACCATCCTCGAAATCCATCATATTTACAATATTTGATGGAAAATAAAAAACTTAAGGATGATTAAGGTCACTGGAATAATATTCCTGGTAATTGGGAAGATGGGAATGATGGTGGTAATCTTCCCATGGTGCCTCTCCTATCATCATTGATTGAATGATTCCTTCATCTGTAGAATGTAAATTCGACTAAGGATCTGAAGAGGTACCATATTCCTTAGACCTATCTCTCCAAACACTCAATGAGCGTTGATGTGGGTTTGCCCCCCAGACCAAGAAAATTGATTGCTACAATATTTCTATTAGGGCGATGATCCATGTTGACAAAATGTTCAGGAATCTTCTAAATCCTTTAGATATAGAAGATATCGTATTGCAGGTTTCCACCGTGGCCACTTCCGACAGATTGTTTGGAGGCGGTAGGGCAAAAGTCCCCATCAATGTAGGGTCTTTTCGTAGGCCTACTCTGATATTTTGAAGTGAATGAGGGCTTCCGTGGATCATCGGAATGCTTCCTGTAACTTGTGAACTATTGGGGAGGAAGGTTTGTTGGTCAACGATTGTAATTCCTCTTTCGAAAGGAAATGCAATCTTTCTAAAGTATGTTGACACAACTGCAGCCATAGCATAAATCTAGGGCCTTCCCAGTAGGATGTTGTAATCGAGGTTTCCATCGACAACTTCAACATTAATTTCTACTGTTTTTCCCCCCAGTTCAACTTGCAATTTACTTAAAATCTCGTATGGAGTGTATGATCGTCCATCAAATGCTTTTAATGTCATTGACGATTGCGACAAGGGTGGTGATCCTAAAGTTTTCCAGCAACTCATCGACATAATACATGTAGATGCCCCCTCATCAATAATTGTTCGATGAATAGTTTTGTTGAGGACTTTTACTTGGATGAGGAAAGTGAGTTGAGTTGGTAACTGAGGTTCATATCCTTTATGATTAAAGGCCACAAGATTGGAATCTGCTGGGTCAATCCCACCTATTGCTGATAATAGAGCCTACTTTTGTAGTACCTCAAATGTCGACATAGCGGATGGCGATTGGCCCAAGTCCTCTACTATATTATAATTCTGTGCTGCTCTGGCATGAGGATTAAATGTCGATTTGTGTACTACTCCCTTTGGCGGTTTTATCATCAGTTTAGGAATGATGGGTGGCACAACTTCGGTTGAAGTTGTTGTCGAACTACTAGGTTGATCATTAGCCTTGTTGTTCAACAACTGTGGATTCTCGTAATCTTTATTCCTTGTCGATATCAAAGCATCATTTTGCTACTTTGAGATAGACAACATAAGCACTTGGGATCAGGAAGCATTATCACTAGCAACTAGATTGGTTTCTAGGTTCAGAAACGGATTAGTCAATATCACTGAAGTTTTTGAATTCTTAAAGAATTTCTTAATCTCAGCTTTATGTGGACAATCTCTCGTCTGATGATACTCATCACATATCTGACACCCCGCAGGGGGTTTCCTTTGCCCAAAAGGGTTTGCAGAAGTTTTTTCAGGAGATGACTCTTCCTGTTTCTTCTTCTTGCCTTTCTTCTTGCCCCCTGGCTGCCTTGGATTTTTTCCCTTGTCAGTTGACACGGCATTTACCTCTGAGGCGAGAAGTTCTTCATTTTAATTTGACTAGAAACTGTACGTGCTTTCTTAGATATAGCCTTTGTAGTTTTTGTGCTTGTCATACCTATCACGCCATTGTCGGCATGAGAGTCTTTGTTTGATTTAGGAGGACGAAGAACGGAAAACTCTGGTCTAGGAGCATTAGGAATTTTGTCATAGAGCGTGCCAGAATAAGTATATATCAAGTCCAGATATTGCGCACGAGCAATGACTTGCTCTTCAGTGACAACTCCCCCCTTAGCCACATCTTCTGTGATAGAAGGTAACATTGACTTAATAAACCATTCAGCCAACAGTTGATTAGGAACATATGTTTTTACCATTCTACGATGACGTTGCCACTCATGAATATGATCGGATATGTGAGTGGTCGTTGTTTGTTTGAAATTGGTAAGAAGCTCTATTCCCATTTCATACCTTATAGGTAACTGAAAATGGGTTAAAAAGGTTGTGGCTAGGATGTTGAAGTTATCGAATGAAGCTCTAGGAAATTCGATATGCCATTTTGCTACCGGACCAATTAACGTTCTTTGAAAAAGGCGAAGTCTTATCGAATCATCATTGAGAGTGTTGGACGAACACCATAGATGAAATGTCATCACATGATTCAACGGGTCTTCACCCGAATTTCCATTAAATTTAGGAATATCTGACGGAAGTTTATGTGGAATTTCCAGCCACCAAGGGGCGTAAGCAATTGTATCATTCGTCAGCTGGTTTAGATATAGTAATTCCAGAGTTGCTACAAAGGGAAACTGTTGATTCAGGTTAGGAGAAGCATACCCAGGATAAGATGGAATTGCCTGAGAAGTAGGTCTTTGCATACCAGCATAATGTATTTGATATTGGTAACTTTGATAAGGTTGATGGGCATAACCATTATAGTATGGCTATTGATAACTGCTTTGGAAATGCGGTTGCCCATTACTTACAAAGACTTGTTGCTCAGGTCCTTGATATGATTGCTGGAATTGCGGTTGTTGCTATTGAACCAGCCATGGTTGTTGGACCATTTGCTATTGTCCAATACTGGATGATTGACCAAGATGAGCCTAAGTCGCTCCAGATGAGGCACTAACCTGAGGTTGTGATTGAATCGTTGAGATGAGAGGCTGTTGTATTGCAACCTGAGAAACTTGGGGTTGACATAAAACAAGTAGCGCTTGTACTTGCGATACAGTCACCGTAGCAGGTATAGTAGGAATATTTGACATAGGATGGACTTGTTGCATTGAATATACAACCCTTGGTTGTTGAGGTAGTATTGGTACCCAACCGCTGGATGTCATTCCAGTTTGACCTGAACTTTGTTGTAAACTCCCATATGGTTGTTCTCTGGGAGGGAACAATGAAAAGGCATACTGCCCCCCATATGGTGGCAATCCAGTACTTAAAGGGTATATTGGCTTTTGAAGACAGAATGGATCAATTTTTTGAGTTTCAACATAAGAAATACTAGATGAGAATCCGGATGAAGAAATAGGAACCGACCATGTCGTCGAAACAGTCCCTGATTGGACTTCGGTTTGTTGTTGATAACTTCCCGGGACAGATGGTATACCGGCGAGAATCGTTAGAGTAGCAGCAGGAGGCTCTGCTGCTGCTATGTCAGATGACACAGTCCTGGATGTCGACGGTTGTTCAGACATATCTAGTCTATCCAAAAGATTTTCTAGCGATTTCGATTGACTTTCTTCCACGATTGCGGATTACTCGATCAACTCAAAATAAAGGGGAAAATGATTCCAAATTAAATGAATTTTAGACTCTTTGACACAACTTGCTTTTTCAAATTTTAAGAGTCGAGAAAAAACAAAAGATGACTCTAGTCACCTTAGATTTTTAATGAGCCTGAAGTGACAAGTGTTCAAATGGACGTTTTCCTTTAAGGAGTCTGAAAAGGAATGAAAGAGACTACTCTAGAAATCTAGGCAAAGGGATTACCAAACCAATCGCAAAACTGCAAAATACTTTTTATAGTACGGCATTCAATCTTCCTGAATACTGTGTTCAGTGCATTACGATTGATAGGGCGACAGACACGGCTTCCTAAGGATAAAGGATATAGCTTATTGTGGTATCCCAATATATACTCGACGGTACATGGGAGCACAAGTCCATACTGGCACTTGTTGTCTCAAAGAGGAGGAATCACCCAACCAAAAATGAAAGCGATAGTTACCAGGCTTTACGATGCCAGAATATGTCTCTAGCCTAGACTTCTAAATGTTGTGCGTTAGGTTCCAAAGCATTTTTATGTTCATTGAATTTTATTTTACCAGTTGATCTTGCTTAAGAAATTTGCCTTTCAGGTTCACCACGTGATGTAGATATACAATTCCTAAAATGCAATCTAAGATGATAAACAATCGTTTAATCTTCTTTTTGCAATGAAAATCCTAGCTACTAAGGAAAGAGGATTGAGATTCTTTCAGCATAGAGCATACAACACACACTAGATGCACTATCCTAAATCAAACCAACAAGCAGTCTAATGCAAATGTGCATGCATGTATTTTTTTTCCACCTTCTTAATGTGTGAATGACAAAAAGAAGGCTGAGCACAAATCTGAATTATATTTTCAAAGCGACAGTACTAACAAACTTCTCTTCAAAACGAAAGGAAGATAATGACGACACTTTGCAATTTTGAATTGAAGATTGCTTTCGACACTTGAAAAACTACTAATTCAAATCAAATACAAGAGTAACCGTATAATCAACCATCAAGAACAATAGGATTCCTTTCTATGATTGAAAAAGACACTTGCGACACTTCCAGATCAAGAAACGACAATTCGATTACGCTACTTCTTTGTAAAAGAGAACTGAAAATGGTGCACAATACATAAAAAACATTCACAGTTCTTTGCACAATGGAGGCAAAATGATGGAAAGGAAGAGAGTTTCCACAGTGGTATATTGATCACAGATAGCAAAACTCCTGAATAAAGCTGGAGAGAGTGAAGAAAAACCAAAGTCTGCAGGCAAAATTAGCCTTTTCTTACCATTGCACCTGTTACACAGGGAATCCAGTATGCATCCCACCTACTACACACGGGAGGTGTGATGCATACAGACTTCCTTGAAGAGAGGGTACGATGGTATAGTGCGAGACTTTTACTTGGTATTTGGTCATAGTTTGCATCTAGTTATCTGGAGTAAATAAGCATGGAAATCATCCTAAAACTACTGTTACTGTTGTATGCATGTCCTAACTAGAAATTGTATAAAATCCTTTTCGATTTTCAATTTTATGAATGTAAATGCTAATTAAACCAATTTGATCTTTGGCCTGGGAGACAGGTATGGGGAAACATGCCCATAATGGTTTTGGGGGTATGGAAGGCAAGTGGAGGCCTAACCTAAGCTGAGATGATCATTTCTATTCAATCCGGGCTTAAAACAACCTCCTACAGGGTTTCTTGTGGTACTACAAGATGTCGCAGTTCTAATACAAGATGTTTTGTTTTACTATAGGAAATAGGCTGAAAGTTATAGGGAGTTAGGACAGGTGGGATAAAGTGTGGGTAAGGTGTCTGATGGGGGAATTTTGCACAGAGGAGGTGCACACTACCCAAGGATAAGCTCAAGTTTTCAAGATGGTTGGATTTGCTGAAGGAAGCTATCCACTTTGCTATAGAACAAAAATTCAGATTAGGGGTTGGTAGACTTCAGCAGTGTAGGTGGAGAAGACTTGGATGAGTTTGGTGAGATGAGGTATCCCTGCAGATCAAAAACTCGTGCAATAACATACATTATTTTCTTCATTTATGCAAAACTTCATTTATATATGGAAAATATGAGTTGAATTTAGTAAAAAAATAGAGTTATTAATGGCTAATGGCTAAGTCTATGAATGGAAGTGCTTTTAAACCATAGCAAACTTAAGAAACCAAAATGACAATTATAGGTACTTTTAAAGAATTGAGAAAAAATGATCTATTCAATAGTAAATCCTAAGATATCCAGTGATCAAACAATAAATATGTTTTTGGGCTGTGAGAGTGGGATCGTCAAACCATGATCCCATGAGGGAGATGAGGCAGAGGCCACTACCACAAGATTTTTTGAAGTATTTACTTTCACTATTGTACCACGGATCTATATTTTCACGAATGGAAGAAAATTAAGTAATCATCCAAATATTGCAGATTAAAAAAAATAGAAATCACTTCAGCAACTAACTATGAATGTAATCTAAGCATACATATAACACATATTTCATTAAATTTGGAAGTCTTTCATTACAAGGCCTTCAACAAAATTCATTATTTTGTAAATCACCATATTAACTTAATTCAACATAAAATTAATTTTAGTAATTTCAAACCAAGTAGAGATCATAAATAGGTCAAACATGGGTTGTTATGTACAATAGTGTCAATACACAATAGGAATGTGAAATCAAACTCTTAGAAGCAATTGATTTAAGATCATTCATATTAGTATGTCTAGCATCCAATAAAGATATTATAGTTATGGATAAATACTAGATTGCTCGATGTTGGAATTTTGTGTCTAACAACTCTAAAGCTCTTTCCCACAACCTATAGGGGATTTTTTGATTGAATGATGGTGGTGTGAGTGTAAATGAAAAGAATGTGCATCCCTTGTGTTGCATGAAACTAGTCTACTAAAAACATAGTAAAATGTTTTTGTGCTCAATTTCCTACTCTCCCTTCATGCCTTTATAATGCACTAATGAGGGGGTGATCATTCATCTTCATAGCATCCAGGCATCCTTATAAAATTTAGGCATTGCTGATCTAGGTATTTCAATAAGGTTAGGCACCATTGATCTATATCCACTCAAAGCAAAGTACATCAAATGAGAGTTCTTAAATGGGTATTCAAGTCATTCCATTGTGATGGACAGTGTCACAAATTAGTGTAAAGAAGAATTAGTGGTCTTCCTGTAAGTAGTGGAGGCAAGGGGTTTCAAAGATTAGTACAGTTGATGGTAGTGTGGGTATTTATCTCTCCTTGCCAACATTTTCAAGACCAATAATAGTCTCGATGTAATAGCGCCAATAATAGTCTCGATGTAATAGCGCCAACCAATTGTATGGAAAACCATGATTGACCATTACTTTCACTAAGAGGAGAAAATGATAAGAATTTTTAACGGGGAAGAAATAACTGTGAAACATAGCTCATGGATTTTATTTGAAATTTATATAAGTCCCTGTGTTCTTTAATTATTAAATCTTAATGTAAATACAAATAAATTATCCTTAAGATATTGATTTTGAAGATTAAATATGTATTAAAATGCATTCATCTGTGATACTTGATTTTTCATATAGTCTGAATTATAGGAATTTACAGGGTATGTTCCTTAAACAAAACACCAAAGGACACCGCTCACAAACAGATCACAGATCAATACACTAGTATTCTTGACATGGTTAAAACCCTCAAAGAGGGAAACAATCCACAACTTAAGCCAATGTGGCCACTTCAGGCAATTTATTAATAAAAGAAATAAAATTTACATAAGATTCTCTCATGAACAGTCGCCCTACAAATGACCCTCTACGCTCTTTAAATAGAGATCATGGACTAATCGGGTGCTAAGCCATGGATCAAGTATCGGTAATACCAAGGAGAGAATGAACCATCGGGTCACTTCATGTTTAGAACATATCATGACTGTCAGATTGTAAGTTACAAAAGTGCATAGTAAAGAAACAAACTTTACCTAACTCTGAACTAGACCAAGTTATACTTAACTATTTCCTATGTGTCAGAATATCTTAACATCCCCCCTTAAGAACAACTTGGGATGGGAATGAAGGATGTACAAATATGACAGAATAGGAGAAGGAAGGAGGCATTAGAGCCTATCCCCCCTTGGTGAAAACATCCTGAACTCCAACCATAAATTGAAGTTTAGTAAACTTCGCCTCTATGAGAGCCTTTGTAAAGATGTATGCAACTTGATCATTGGTTGAACAATATTTCACTTTAAGAACATGGTCATGAATGAGATTTCTGATGAAGTGCATGTGTAGTTCAATGTGTTTGTTGTGCTGATGTTGGAATAGATCTTTGCATAGTTGAATGCCACTTTGATTGACACCAAAGTGTAGTCGAATGTTGCTGCTGAAAACCAAACTCTGAGAAGATCTAATGAAGCCACAAGGCTTCCTTACTAGCTTCTATGGTGCCACGATACTCTGCTTCTGCTGAAGAAAGAGAAATGACACTTTGTTTCTTGCAAGACCATGTAATAGGTCTAGAACCAAGAGTGTAGACATAACCTGCAGTAGACTTATGATCATTAGGGTCACCAACCTAATCAGAATCAGTGAAACCAACCAATAGAGGAGATGCCTATACACTGTAATGAATCCCAAAATGAACTATACCTCGAACATAATGAAGTATTCTTTTAGTTTCTTTCCAATGACTTTCATGTGGGTTTTGCATAAACCGAACAATAAGGCCAACAACAAAGGAAAGGTCAGGACGGGTATGGGTCAGATACACAAGTTTTCCTACAAGCTGACGGTATAAGGTAGCATCAAATTTAGGGGAAGTACAAGTGACTAAAATTTTGGCTTTAGATTGAAAGGGAGAAGGGGCTAGCTTACAGTCTTCCATGTGAAAATGGCATAGAAGATCACATGCATGCTTGGACTGGGAAAGGGAAATACCTTCCTTGGTTTGCAAGACATGAAGACCAAGAAAATAATGCAAGTGTCCTAAGTCTACCATTTCAAACTTATTTTTAAGGTTGGACTTCACATGGTTTATAAGGTTGGGATCACTACCAGTAAGGATAAGATCATCAACATAAAGAAAAATTATGATAAGACACTTACCCACTTTCTTGGTGTAGACAATATTGTCAAAATGACACCTAGAAAATCCAGTATCTAAAAAAAAGCTATTCATTTTGACATACCAAGCCTGAGGGGCTTCCTTGGGACCATAAAGGGATTTCTTAAGATGACATACAAGGCTTAGGAGGTTGTTCCATATAGATTTCTTCATGCAAGAAGGTAGAATTAACATCCATATGATGGACTTCCCATTTGAAAGAGGCAGTAAGGGAAAGAACAAGGAAGATAGAGTTCATTTTGGCAAGAGGGGATAAGGTTTCAGTATAGTCAATGCCTTCAACTTGTGAAAAACCCTTAGCAACAAGACGAGCTTTATGTTTATCAACTTTTCCATCTAGTCCAAACTTGGTTCTATAAACTCATTTGCATCTAACAAGTTTTCATCCCTTTGGAAGAGGAACAAGATCCCATGTATCATTCGCCAATAATGAACTATATTCTTCATTCATAGTTGCATCCCAATCTAGATGGCTTGAAGCTTCTGCAAAGGTTTTAGGATCATAATTCGTTGATGCTTGAGCCAGTATAGAAGAGGCTCTATCGAACTAAGAACGTGTACATCATTGATCTGTAGGATCACCTGCAAGAGCACCTGCTACATTTCGAGTAGCATAGACCCATTTTGGTGTAGGTTTTAACCCCGAACAGAAATTACCTGCATACGAATTCTAAATCACAAGAAAAATAAAATGCGAGAGCATAACACATAAAACACATATAGACAGAGATTTCCCACAGGATCTCAAAACCGAGACTACCAGCTTGATTTTTCATTACATTCCTTTCAATGTTACAATACATATTTATACATGCCGAAGCATCCAATACCATGGACCGAAAAACCATTGCGTCCAAAACCATGGTCCGAAAACCATAGGTAGCTTCGCCCAACCTAATATAGGGTCCAAAAAAAAATTTCTCGAGGCGCTGCCTCGAACCGCGTAGAGGGGGGCTACCCGCCCCCCCTGTGACCCCCCCGCTGCGCAATCGGCGCAACGAAGGGGGGCTCTGCCCCCCCTCTAACCCCCCGGTTCACTACGTAGGTTATTCGTGGAAAGAATATAACACAACCCAACAATCTCCCACTTGTTGTTTTCTTTCCACAGGGGGCCATAGGAAAGCTTGGTCATTTTTCCAGCCCTGAAACGCCCATTGTTTCTCTACACCAAGAGAACTTCTCAGAGCTCACAGATTTTGTCAATGCATCTGCGGTATTCTTCAAAGTTTCCACCTTTACCAGCAACACCTTTTTGTCTTCTATCATATCCCTCACAAAGTGATACTGAACATTAATGTGCTTTGTCTTTGAATGATAAGCAGGGTTCTTTGCCAAGAAAATTG
>APFE030315787.1:0-11704 GCA_000404065.3 Pinus taeda | reverse complement strand
TGAGTTGAAATGTTGATTTGTGTTATTTAAACCAGTTTTTTGACTGTATAAATGGATTCAGCGCCGTGGAAAACCCTAAATCACTTAGATTGCACAGGATTATCCTTCAAGCTTGTGATTTCAATAAATTTTTGCCAGATTTTAGAAAATTTACACCGGAAAAAACCACCATAAAAAAAAATCCAAAAAATCCCACTAAAAACAACTCCCTTTTATTTTCTTCACTTCACAGCAGATGATTCCCTCTGCTCCACGGGTTTCGATATTTTCAGTGATCTCACCTCATTTTGTAGAGAGAACTCAGCACCATGGAGCATGCCGCGATAAAGGTATGGAGTTCTGTGTGTGTTATGCTCCTTAAAAATGGGTTTTGCCGGTCATTAATTCATTTTTCAAGACTGAATGGATCTCTTTAATTTAATTTTATTTGCATTGCTCATAATCATACTTTTTTGTTTTATGAATACAACTGTAACATCTAATATCATGTGTATGTGTCAGTTCTGACACCCCAATGGCTTCGCTCGGCGTATAGTGGTTCGCAAGAAATCCGAAGACCCTCCCGCTATCTCTTTTTCAGATTTGGCACAATTTGTTCGCAGGGTGTTTGAGTTGGAAGAATCAACTGAGATATGGGGTGGGAGGAAACGTGCTACAGTCTATCCAATTGTGAAGTGCTGCGGTGGATGTGCAAATTAAATTACCTGTCGCTCCTGATACCAAAGAAGTGATGTGGGAAGAGATCACCATCCCTACGAATCCCATTTATAACATAATCTTCTGAACAATCCAATCAAGAAAATATGTTTATGCTTTCTCAATTTTACTGCAATTTCTGTCGATCGTTGCATGGTACTTAGGATTGGTAGTGTGTTTGAGATGTGACATGTAAATAACATTGTTCAGTTGTGACCATGTTCTTTCTGAAGCCCTAGCTACTCAACACCTTTCTGCTTGATGTCTTATATTCACATATTTTCAGTCCATCGCTCTGGACTTTTGTATATTTGAAGTATGTTAATGATCTGTGTGTTATTTTGGTCTTTTATAAAAAAAAAATGCCATGAAATTGAGATTATTATTTCATTTTTTATAAATAGGGAATGACTAGAAGTGTAGTGCCAATGATGTATGAGTTCATAGTGAAGCATTGAAAGTTCTAGAGAATATGGCCATGGATGAGAAACACCTAGAAACATTTGTCTGAAGCCTTCACTTTTTTTTTTGTCATTTTTGATTTTTTAAGACTGCGAGCCAAAGCATACAGTGGAACACCAATTTAACAATTTGGCGTTCTAGTTTATTTTGTCATGACATAGTCTTGTAAACAAAATATGAATGCTGATTTTGCTAGAATGGTGAGATATAGTTAATTCTGTCATGGCAGTGTTATAAACTTTGTGAGAATTATGGTTTTCCTAAATTACAATGTTTTATATTTTTATATAGATTTTGTTATGGTATTGTTGGTGTACCACAATACCATGCCAGATACTGTTCTTACAGTAAGGTGTATGATTGATTTTTTATGACTGGCAGGTGCTAAACATAGGTATTGTGATAATGTGTGTTAAAAATCTGCAGGTTTTTTGAGCTCCTGATGTTCTGTGTATACTAGTGTTGTGTGTACTAGTGTTGGCCAATGATTTAGTGATTTGTTCTAACGGACTGATTTCTCTGCATAATATTTATGGTCCTTGAAATTAGTATCTCTGCATAGCATTAGTTTCCTTGAAATTAATCTCTTTAAAATTAGTAAATGTATTAGTTATTTTTCGATTTCTCTGCATAGCATTCATGGTCCTTGAAATTAATAAATATATAAATTATTTTTCGAAATTAATGAATTTTCACTTTACAAAGCATTATTCTCCTTGAAATTTGGAAGCTACAGAGGCCATGAATTTTTCCCATGGCTTAGAAGTTCAAATACAAATTTCAATTAAAAATAAAACAAAAAAAAATCCCGTGCATGAAGCCTATCTGTGGCCCATCTTGTCAATAAAATATTGAAATTATTAAAAAAAATGCCATAAACCTCTGCATTTCTTACAAAATAACAACCCGACATTTTCATTCATCTTTTGGCGTTTCATTTTCTTATCATTGCTGTTTGGAGTTTTTTGTTATTCCTGTATGGGGTCATTGCGCTCTTAATCATTTCGATTGTGTAGTTGTCTTTGTTTTTGGTTGACATCTGCTAGAGCGTTACTATTTAATATTTTATTTATTTATGAATTTGATGTTTTGGTATTTGATTTGGAAATTGGGTGTATGTTTGTTTTTTTTCATAATTTTATGATTTAAAAGAATCAATGCCATTGAAATGGAAAGTATGTATACTTGGTATTAATATTTATGTTTTATGTCATCAATAATAGCTTCTGAATTTAATTTAAATATTTTTTAAATTATTAAATGTTCTTTGATTTGTATGAGTATTTGGTGAGCAATGGTACATAAGCATATTTAGATTGGTTACTGTATTAAGTAGTGAAAATGGAATTGTCTATAATGCGATTTTTTGGAGACTCTGGTGACGGAATCTGGTGGAAGAAATTGAGGTTAAATCTTGATTTGTTGCAGTTAAAATGATTTTTTAACTGCATATTTGGATTCAGCACCCTGAAAAGCTCCTGGGACCCTTTGATTGTGCAGAAACTAACTATCAAACTTAAGATTCCAAGAAATTGCTGCCAGATTTTGACCGAAAAAACCACCAGAAAAACTTTCAAAAAATCTCATTATAAACAACTACTTAGAATTCCCATCTCACCGTAAGTGACCAAATGAGGTCAACTGCTTTTCCTACAGCTTGTACCTCTGCTTCTTTAATGCCACTGAATGGTAGGACAACAATTGAAATTGGAACTTACTAAGATACTAGTAACAATTGAAATTGGAACTTACTAAGATACTAGTGGTGAAGCAACTGGATCAATGGGAGCATATCTACTAACAGCGGGACCAGAGTGAGAAGTAGAGCCAGACGCAATAGCTTCTTTCCGAAGTAGAGCCAGACGCAATAGCTTCTTTCCTAGTATCCCTTCTTGTACCCGATAAATATCCAGCCCAAAGTGTTTCAGATCGAACATATTTATAGTTTACAAATCGGTAGCCAGTGGTTTATGTGATAAATCTTTCTGTAGATCCAGAAGTAGATGGAGCATTGAAGCGAGCAAAGCCAGCTGGCCAAAGAGAGATATTATCCTTTGGAGGCTTTTATAATTCTGAATTGAGCAACAATAGTTTTCGTTAATGGCCAAGAGCTAGTATTTCTAGCTTTTGATGAGCGAGATGGGTATACACTGTATTATAATATTGTGCTATTAACCAGTAGACGAAATGGATGTGGACGAGAGCTTGGAAGGGAGGGTCGGGTCAGTTCAGCTCAGCTCAGGTCAGATCAGCTACCAAGCCCAAGAAAGAGAATCCATACTTCCGACTTCCTAAAGTGACACCGAGGAGAATATGTTAGCTTTTTGATCTGTAGTGTAACCGAAGATGATAAAGGCGCCCTTACCACTAATATTATATTATTGATTCGATGTAACGGAAAACCAACCTTCCGTTATAATATTAGTGATAAGGGCACCTTTATCGTCTTCCGTTACACTTTCTTCACTTCACGGCAGATGATATAATCCATCTTCTCCAAGGGTTTCGAGATCTTCAGTTATCTCATCTCATTTTGTAGAGAAAACTCGGCACCATGGAGCATGCCGTGATAAAGGTCTGGAGTTCGCTGTCTGTGTTATGCTCTTTAAAAATGGATTTTGCCGGTCATTAATTCCTTTTTCAGAGCTGAATGGATCTGCTTAATTTAATTTTATTTGCATTCTATCATAATCATATTTTTTGTTTTATGAATACAACTGTATCATCTAATATCATGTTTATGTGTCAGTTTGGAGACTCAAATGGCTTCGCTCGGCGTTTAGTGGTTCGCAAGAAATCCGACGACCCTCTCTTTATCACTTTTGCAGAGTTGGAAGAATTTGTTCGCGGGGTGTTTGAGTTGGAAATGTCAACGGAGATACGCATCAAATACAAGAGAGATGGAGACGAAGTGGTGGTAGAGGAAGATATGGGGTGGGTGGAAACGTGCTACAGTCTATTCAATCGGGAAGTACTGCCGGTGGATGTGCAAATTAAATTACCTATCGACGCTCAGATCAATAATGAGATGTGGGAACAGATCAGCGTCGCTACGAATACCCTTTATTTGCGGCCACCCCATACTATAAGCTTCTGAACAATCTTTGTACAAGATAGCAGCAACCGAGTCCCCAATCCAATCACAAAATATGTTTACTCGCACGGCTTGTTTAATATATTTTAGAAAAAAAAATTGATTTTGGGTTGAGTATTATCAATCTAGTTTCCAAGTATGGGTAAATCCATCATTATTTATTCATTAGGGTTAATATTATGAAACTTTCACTGCCTGTGATTTTGTTACCTTTTCTTTTCCCATATATCGTATGGTTGGATCAGAATAATGAATAAAATACTATATCTTAAAAATCTGTGTTGCTCGCTCATGAAATCCATTTTCTTATTAGTCCAGTGACTATGGTAATCGATATGCTTTGAAATAGAGCCGTTTACAGAGATTAAAAACAATTAACTCAGTATTAGTTTGTTATTTCATTTTTTGGCTGGCATATCACAATACTAGTTTAGTCCATAAGAAATTTGGAAGTCTTATTTGGCCTCTGCCCCTCCGGCATTATATTCACTCATATCTTAGTTAAAAGATGTATTTCATATCTGACTTAAAAAGATGCACTTCATGAATAATTTTCAATTCTGAATTGAAGTAATGCTAGCAAATATTCAGAGATTTATGCTCAACAAATATTCTTCCTTATTATATGAAAATGTTTGGGGTGCCTAGAGAAAGTAGCACTGGGGTGTCTAGAGAAAGTAGCACTGGTGCCATCTTCCATCTACATAATCCTACGCTACGGTGTCTAGAAAAGGTGAAACTGGTGCCACTGCCATCTACGTGGTCCTCTACCTGCCATTTGCATAGTCCTGCCATCTCCATAATTGGTGTTTAGAACCGAGTTTAATTCACATTTCCCGTTGTACACTTTGTGGGGCTGCCATCTTCATAGTTGGTGTTCAGAACCTAGCTTAATTTACATTTCACATTGTACACTTTGTAGGGCTTGTCTTTTGCAGTTGTGATTCATTTCATTTCCCAGATATGACTAATTTGAATTGGTGCCGAGAGATCAAAAGGCATTCATGGAGTAAGTATACCTGACTATAAGTGCTGTCATTTAGTTCTAACCGAGAAGGCGGGGAGTAAGTATACCTGACTATAAGTGTTGTCATTTAGTTCTAAAAGGCGGGGAGTAAGTATACCTGACTATAAGTGTTGTCATTTAATTCTAACCGCGAAGGCGGTCCTGGGCCAACGCTTTCGTACCTGTACGGCCCCTGCGGTATTGTTCTCGTCTGCTGTGAATTTTCAATGCAAACCTCTCTGTCAACTGGCTTGCATAGAACGTAGCGGCAGGTAAAAAATATAGCGATTTCTGAAGCCAGTGAAATAATGGGGCTCGTCCTTCGCAGCTGTGATTCATTTCATTTCACAGGTATGATTCATTTGAATTGGTGCCCAGAGACCAAAGGGCATTCATGGAATAAGTAGTGCTCTCATTAATTCTAACAGAGAAGTCGAGCCAATATTCTCGTGCCTGTATTCCTGCTGGGATATTGTTCTCTTTTGCTGGGAATTCTCACTGCAAACATCTGTGTCAATTGGCCTACATTGAAGGTAGAGGCAGATATATTTGTAGCGACTTCTGAAGCCAATGAAACAATTCCATCCCTTCGTCCAGTCAGAACATCCGAGCCCAGAGTAAGTTTATATGACGATGCCTGCAATCAATTATAAAGAATTATTGGATGTTCAACATTGTTTTGTTGACAACAATTATTAAATCTGTTTCAGAGTCCAATTAGAATACAATTTCTGGTTCGAAACTTTAAACGATTGCGTAGGCTTCTGTGATAAATTTGTAACTTTTTATAATTTATGACATCTCAACAAGTATAACTCACCCGGGTATTAACTTCGTTTTACTGTCGTGTTAACATCTTTTTACTGTCGTGAATCTGGTTGTACTTACTTCTTCGGGGACACGACCCTTAATTTGATACCCTACTAAACAGCACAACGCGAGGTATGTAATTGATTGTTGTTACATAAACTTTTTGAACTTTATTTCACCCATTCAGCCAAGCTAAGATATTGGAATCCTTCTTCCTTGCAAGAGAAGGATAAACATGAATCCGATTCATTATGGTGATTATGCAGAAATTCAACGTTGGCATTATGTTGCCCATATTCAGAAGCATAGTATCAGTGTGCTTCACATTCAGTGAAAAACAGGAATATCATTAAGTCTGCAGTTTGGTTCATACTATTTTGGCCCAAAAATTCAAATGTGGCCTTGTTTTGTCCAATGGAAAAGTGCATATTGGGAAGCCCTTCATATCAAAATGATTGGTACTGTGCCAAAGGAGCCTTGGTTCACTGGTACGATAAAAAGAGGATTTATCTGCACTGGTTGTTGTCTGCCCCACCCAAATGGTACGTCTCAAAAGAAGACAAGGCCAGGAAAACATCCAGGGGATGTTCAAGGAATAGTACCCTTGGACCTGGTACCTGAGACCAAACGATTTTGCTTACTTGCAGAGTATGGCTACATAATGAACATTACAGAGAAGAGTGATGTATACAACTATGTAATTGTTTCCTCCAATTAACAAATCACCCATGAGATACCATTTAGAATTTACACAACTGAATACAAGCAAATCAAGAACGTTTAAGCTCTATATCATTCAATTATCATTATAGGGATATTTAGTTACCATATTTTTGGCTATTTGTTTATATGTGAAAATCAAATGTAAAGGGCCTGGGCACCTTATGATTGTAATTTTTATTCTGCTTGAATGAGGCTCCCACTCCCGTTCTCTGCTCCCAACAATCTTGAACTTACTATGCAGATTGATAGTTTTTTTTGGCATTGCATAGGCTTTAGATTTACATGCCCAAATTTCATACCTTCCATTCCTTGTTGTAGATATGCATTTTTGGGCATCTAATGCACTTTTTCAATTCAAATCCAGATGTCACATATTGCAAAACCTCTCTTCTTTTTTTCATGAGTTGTTTCTGTATAAATTGCTCTTTGGCACCCTTTTTCTTTTTCTGTTGTGCCCAGGGCTTAAATTTTTTACACCCTTTTTCTTTTTCTTTTGTGCCCAAGAGTTAAATTTTTTACACTTTCAGCGATTTGGAAATTGCAAGGAACATTTTATGTTCAAATCATGAAATCTAAGACTACTGAATCACTATTTGGCAAAGTCAATGAATTCTAGACATTATAGTTGAAAGCCAAATTGTCATCCCTTGTTTGCAACCTATATTTCCTGATGGCGTAGTATAAATCACAGAGTGAACATGCAATGACATGGAACCTGCAGTCCTATTTAAATTTATTCGATCTTTAACAAAGCTACATTCCTCCATGTGAAGCTGCCTTGAAAAGACCCCTGATCCTTTT
Source organism: Pinus taeda (assembly GCA_000404065.3). Taxonomy (NCBI): domain Eukaryota; kingdom Viridiplantae; phylum Streptophyta; class Pinopsida; order Pinales; family Pinaceae; genus Pinus; species Pinus taeda. The sequence goes on along the minus strand of APFE030315787.1, from coordinate 4,112 downwards.
TGTACACACTCGTGGAAAAGCACAATATGGTATGGGTTAGGGCAATTTTGTGCTGTTTTTGCAACTTTTCTGAATGAGTACTGGGTGCGTTAGGCATTTCCTGCAACGTAGCCTCCAAAAATTTTAGATCTCCTGCACACGGGTGTACTGAGTGCTTTTGGGGTTAAATTCTGTGGAGGATCTTAGATGTGTTAATATATCTCCTTTAGTTTGTTTCCAAAGTGCATCTTTGATGATGGATTTGACAGCCCATAGGATCACTGCCAATAGTGTTGATGATGGATTTGACAAACGATAGGTTCACTGCCAATAGTGTTGCTGAGGTTGGTGTTACTTACCTTGGAGGTTGCCAAAAATGCGGGAGGAAAAATGGATCGATTCTCATTTTGGTACAAATGCAGAGCGGGTAGATCTACATTAAAGCAGTTTGTACGAATTGCACATAGATCACATGGTGTTATGTATTAGCCCTAAGCTTCGCCACCAAAATCATAGTAAAGAGTTTCTTGACGTCATTCATTTAGTTCTTCCACCCTCCAAATTGAAAATTAATGCTTTACATGACCATACTCGTGGTGTGTGTTGCACCTAAACTGATATTTTCAAAAATAGGGACTTGCTTTCAAAATTTGCTATATAAACTTATATGTAACAGTGTCCTTAAATTCATAGCTTCTTTTCACAAACTTTTATCCTTTGCACTTGAGTCACAATTGATGCAGGCCTTAAGGTGCCTTCCCAAATTATTGTGAATCAATTTGATCAACTCTTCTTCCCAACAATCACACCATTGAACGGGAAATGCTATCCCTATTGGAGTCCACCAAGGATCCTGCAATGCTGTGAATCCAGCATCCTGATGTGTCATAAACAGAACTGCACCATTTTGATAATATGGCCTTAATGTCAAAACCTCACTTGTAAATGAGAATCTAATACCAAAGTAACCCCTTACCTTTCAAATTCCACTGAGATTCAATCCAACCCCAAGGACTTGTCATGGATGGCCATAACCCAATACATTTGCATATTGGCCTTCTCTTCGTTTAGAAAGCAAACATTTCTTTTCAAAATGTTTCATTAAAACTAGTTTTTGGCCCATCCTGGACCTTTTTAGTTGACCGTTTTGAAGATCTTCGAGGATGATTCTATGTCTTCATTTTCCCTTTTCTCTGTTGGAAGCTTTTCAATGGACTGCCTGAAATTACAATATCAGGCTCCTCTAGTGTTTGCATAGCGGATTCCTTCTTTTTCCTATATTTTTTATAATCTATTTTATCTGTAGGTATTGAACTGTTAGGATAATATTTTTGGACATCAGGTTATTCTGCTACTTGGGCATAGGTACTTTCCAGTATCAGGAATCTGATTGTATCTTTCTAGGTAATTCAGATCTTTATATTTTTTTAATATAAGTTATGATGATTTTTTCTCCCTGAAAAAAAGCATATGACTGTGAAGGATAAAACTGAAGCATATGACTGTGAAGGATAAAACTGAACTGTCTCGAGAGTCCTTTATAAATATGCTTCAAGAATCTATTCTCCTATTCTTTATCAGTTTTATCAGTTACAACATCGTGTATGTTATTTGAATGTCGCATAGCTGCTGATTAATCACTTGGTATCCTTTCTGATAAATATTTTAAATAACTATAAATTTATCATAGCGTGATGTTAACAAAATCATATTAAAAAACAGTCATTGGCTTGCATGATGACAAAATAGGTAAAGCTTCTTAATGTGAAATTAACCTTAAACAGCGTATCCCTTTTGAGTTAGATGGAGGGTATATACTTTGTCATGATATTGGTATGTTATCTGTCTGGCTCAAAGGTGCTATGTTCTAAGAGGCATATCCGTCAAAGGTGCCATATTCATAATTAGTATTTAGCATATCCGTGCTCAACCAATGAGCATATACATAAATGGAGTCTTCAGGTTTGTTGTTTGAATCGCTAGAAAATCACTTTTAATAATGTGTATTATTAACTCCATTCAGCTAATAATTTCTTAGCCATCATTTAGTCATATTGGTCATAAGCCCAAATTATTATTAGAGAGGGAAACGTGATGCTATTGCTTTGCTTATGATGGAATATCGTTCTTTAAATTATTAATGTAGTTATTCTTTTCATCTGCCAAAAATTTGTTTCTTGAAATGAATTTCTATAATGAGATCATATATTTGAAATTAGGTTCAGCATCATTGCTTACCAAGGACACCAGTTTCGAGTTGATTGATCATGATATAATGATTATATAAATAGTCTTATTGCAAGGTTAAAAGATATGAGTCGGTTTATTGTCTTGGATACCCTTATTAATGTGGCATGTTTATTATTCATATGATATTGAAATTTGAAATAAAAAATGGTGGATTTTGTTTTTACAATCACAATACAGATTTTAAAAATAGAAAAAGATTCAATCTCCAATTTCAAAAGAGATGCACATTCACCTATATCTTCTTTAGAAGATGAGGTAAATATGTATTTATGTTTTCTCAATTGCACTGCAATTTCTGTCCATCACTGCATGGTACTTAGGTTTGGTAGTGTGTTTGGGATGTGACATTTAAAGAACATTGCTCAGTTGTGACCATGTTCTTTCTCAAGCCTTGGCTACTCAACAAGCTTCTCGTTGATATTTTATATTCACATATTTTGAGTCCATTGCTCTCGACTTTTGTTCTATTTGAAGTCTGTTAATGGTCCTGGTGTTCTTTTGGTCTTTTATAAAAAAAATTGCCCTGAGATTGAGATTATTATTTCATTGAATGTCTTGAAGTGAAGTGCCAGTTAACGATGTAGTTGTTGATACAGAGGATAATGATGTATCAGTTCATGGTGAAGCACTGGAAGTTCCAGAGAATATGGCCATGGAGGAGAAACACCTAAAAACCATTGTCTTTCTCAATGAAGCTCTATTTTTTTTGTCATTTCTGATTTTTTAAGTGTGCCGGCCAATGAATCTAGTGGAACACCAATTTAACAATTTGGCGTTCTAGTTATTTTGTCATGGCATAGTCTTGTAAACAAAATGTGAATGTGAATGCTGATTTTGCTTAAATACAAAATTCTCTTCGTTGTGTATTTTGACTCGTTATTTTACCACTGTCGATGATTATTGTAGGATGGTGAGATATAGTTAATTCTGTCATGGCATAGTGTCATAAACTTTGCAGGAAATATGGTTTTGCCAAATTATAATGTTTTATATTTTTATATGGATTTTCTCATGGTATTGTTAGTGTGTCACAATACTATGCTAGACATTTTTATATGGATTTTCTCATGGTATTGTTAGTGTGTCACAATACTATGCTAGACACAGTTCTTGCAGTAAGGTGTATGATTGATTTTTTATGACTAACAGGTGCTGAACATGGGTCTTGTGATAATGTGTGACTCCTTTGTAAAAAATTGGCAGGTTTTCTGAGTTTGTGATGTTCTGTGTATGCTAGTGTTGTGTGTGTACTAGTGTTGGCCAATGAATAAGTAATTTTTTCTAACAAACTGATTTCTTTGCATAGCATTCATGGTCCTTGAAATTAGTAAGATTTTTTGAAATTAGTAAAATCCTAAGTTGCACGAAACGCAGAAATGTTTCGGAGTTTCCGATTTGTCGCCTCCCAAAAATGGAAACGTCGGCCGAAACATCAGCTGAAACATCATATATGTATGTATAAAAAACGTATATATAAATAAATAAGTGAATAACACATTATCTTGTAAGAAAAAAAGGGAATAAGACGCATAGATGACAATTTAGAAGGAAAAACATGTCTATATTAGCTCTCATAAATGTTTACATGATGGTCGAGTTTTGGCCAAGTTTTGGGTACAGGTACAATCTGAAACGTTGGGTTCCTAGAAGTTTCGTGCAACATAGGTAAAATCTCACTTTACTAAGCATTATTCTCCTTGAAATTTGGAAGCGACAGACATTTCTTGAGGCTTCTCTGAAGCTCCACATGGCTAGAAAGGCCATGAATTTGTTCCCATGGCTTAGAAGTTCAAATGCAAATTTCAAATAAAAGTAAAACAAAAAAAATTCCCTGCATGAAGCCTAACTGTGGCCCATCTTGTCAATAAAATGCTCAAATTATT
>APFE030315782.1:0-15138 GCA_000404065.3 Pinus taeda | reverse complement strand
TGATCTGGATTCAACCTTAGTTGATGATTTTAGGCTAGCTTTCTGACTTCAAGGGAATGTTGACTGTGATTGGGAGGAAGGTAGGATTCTCGAGTAAAGAGGCACCATAAGGTGTTATAAGTTTTGAACCATTGGGCATGGAGTCACAGATTGAGGCATGCGAGCGTTTTCTTGGTCACAAGGGGATAGGGAGCGGGATAGCCATGTAGGATACAACATTCAAGTTGCTGAAAGTACGGAATGAACATCAGGGGTGAAAGGCAAAAGAGAATCATTTCATCATGCTGACAGAGGGGAGAAATGGATGAGTGGGATCCTGGAGCAGTTAATAATTCCAAAGACATGCACCCATATACGAACGAAACAAGGTAAACTAGAGCAGTTAAGAATTCTAGCTCATGACCGTTTCTGAAGAAAACATCGAAAAGCGCAGAAATTGAACTTAAGGTGTACTTAAATAAATCTTAAGCTATTCTTTTTTCCTGCAACTTAGAATGGCGGAAAGATGATAAAAACATAAAATAAATAGGGAGGAAGAACACTTATTGGATCATGCAGAGACACAGGAATTCCGTGATCATTCCTTGGCCCAGAGAAAACAACAAGTTTTTTCGCAATCCATGCTTTCAGCAATCTTTGATTATGAAAAATATGACAGTTACAGTGCGAGTCTTTACTCAGAGAAAATTGCTGGAAAGAAACTGACCAACAACTACTACTACCAACCAACCAACCAACCAACAATATCGCTTCGAGTGGTATTTATAGACAAAAAATTAGGAAGACATCATTACAAGTGACTGTGACAGGTCTGCTTAGAACTCCTCAAAAAATCTAAATGCTGCTGGAAATAAATGCAAGTAAATCTTTTGGGCTGCGCTGGGGGCAGCTGAATCGGAACAGGTGACGAAGTGGCCCTTGGGGACCAGATGCGTTGCTGCTGAAGTGAATGTGCTTTGGGGCTGCATTTCGGCTTTGGTGCGAATTGAATGTGCAATTATTATGATTTGAGAGCATCAAGTGATTTTGCTCTCCTCCTATGGATCTGCTGAAAGATATTCAATTTCTCTTGCTTTGGGCCGCTGCTCAAGATATTCTCTGATACACTTTGCCGCTACATTGATGATTTCCATCGTCGACTGATACTCTTTGACACGCTTGAAGCCTGCTGATTTGATCTGATACACTTTGAACTCTATGAATGATCTGTTGTTATCTTTAAACTGGATCCTTTGGCACGATTGGGCGATTTTGGGCTTTTTCGGCGTGCAATGGGCTCGGCAATCAGAAGATTCCCTGAAGATTCCTCAAAATGGCCTATTTCCCGTAGCGATGCGCGAATAGCACTTCGCGCTATTCGCGCATCGAAAACTGCCTATGTTTCTTGATCTAGAGCTCCGAAGTGCAACTTTTCTCCTTGCGCGAAGCTTTTTCGGCTTTTCTGGCTGCTGACGTAATCAATGCGTCGGCTGTACGGCGGATGACGTCATCAGTGGGTCCCTAGTACAGCACGACGTGGCGGGGTACTGGTGGACTGTGGTGAAGAGACTCCAATGCGATATAGCGATATCGCGTCAGCGGGAAAGAGGGTGATCATTGGGTTGGGCGTGAGGTGCTTGCGATTACCGATATGCGATATCGCGATATCGCATCGGGGGAGACGGAGGGGTGAACAGATTGGACACTCGGCACTTACGATCACCGATCGCCGATTTTGCAATGTCGCATTGACGGGGAACGGATGGGCAATGTTTTGCGTGAAAGTGGGATGGCGAGGTTGCGATGCGAAAACGACTTTGAAGGGGGAAAAAGGAAAGTAAGTGGGTGTGAAGGGCCTTTGAAGTTTCGGAAGGGGTCTGACTACTTCGGGGGAGTTTTATACTTAGGAAGGAGTCCATAGTATGTGATAGGTGGTTTCGGAGGTTGGGTTCTTGCTTAGTTTCTGATAAACTAAGCAATTCCCGGGACTTGCTATGGTTATTTTGCAACCAGGGGGAGGGAATATTACATAGGGGAATTTACTTAGTATTAATACGGGGATGGGAAACATAGGGAGCTACATAATAATGTTAGTGATCAATATGGAGGTGATAAGAAAGCGCTGAGTTCGGGAGAAACTTAGGCTGTTGTGGGGGGGTAGGACCATACTTCGGGAGAATATATGGAACAACTTTGAGCAAAGCAGATCTTTACTCAACCAGAGTGATGAAGATGATGAACTAAAGAGGTGTCAAGAAAATCTTGACCTCTTTTTGGGGATGTCAGTTAATGATTGGGGGAAATCAGAGAAGGGGAGTTAGTTATACCTCAATTGAGCCTTTTGCTTACAAATCTTTGCTGATTATGTTCTGCGTGATATGATACCTGCAAACTTGGAACTTGTCAGCAATTCAACAGCCTCAGAACTACCTACCCAACCTACTTCCTAGTATTTTTTCTTCTTTTGCTTGGGGGTGCACTTATACTTGCAAACCCATCATACATTTTTCTTTTGATATCTTCCTATCTACATGCTACCCTTATTTCTTCCAGAGCCCAGATTAAACTGTTGGACTCTTCTATTTCTCTACCTATCTAAGAGTCTGCCAAGATTAAACTGTTTGGACAGACTTACAATCTCTATATTTTAAAACATGAAATTTAAACCTAGGGAGACCAAGATTAAACTGTTTGGACCTCCCTCTAACAAAAGTAGCGATACCAGGAAAACTTTTACAAAATTTGAAGGCAAATGAATGAATCTTGAAGTAGCCCTCTTCATTTGGAGACTATTTGAGAAAATATGGAGCATTGCAGCAAGCAAAGTACGACATATTTGGCCTGTGAAATGCCAATCATGAAAAATGAATACCTGCTGCAGCAGGAGCTAACAATACCAAGAAAGACTCTCCCGGAACAAAGAAATTCTGACTCAGGTGTGTAAATGACCCAAGCAGTTGATGTAATGTGTCGTGTGTGACGACTAGAACCATCTGTGTATCCTATGTATGCTAAGATTAATGAATACATCTGCATGATGAGAAACATGTATGAGACAAATACTCGAAAAATTCCAAAAGTAAACCAGTCACATGAAAAAGAAGCAAAACTTATAAATACATAAAATTACAAAGCACATGCCTATTGCAGTACTAGGCATAATACTTTTTTCAGATAGAGCCCATTTCAGGGCTCCTTGAATGGGATTCCTTCACAGTCTTGAAGTTCATATGCCCCTTTTGAGAGGGCCTTGGTGACAACATATGGACCGATCCATAAGGTTTGAACCGTTTCTGCCTCCAAGAGGTCGTGCTTTTCATCACAGAGCAAAATGGTAAGAACAAGGCTTGACCTTTTTTTTCTTACTGGCCTTCAACCCGGTGCTTGTGGGCTTCGAGTGTGAATTCGACATCTCGACGAGTTTCATCTAGTTGATTGAGGTATAACAGGCACTCTTGTTTAGCAGTGGTGTCGAGCAAGAGTTCAACATCAACTTTAGGGAAGGAATCTGACACTCAATAGGTAAAACTGTTTCCAGGCCATAAGCGAGTTGAAATGGTGTAATGTCTATAGCGGTTTTGACTAAAGTTCAATATGCCCACAATGTAGGATATAACATGTGGTGCCAGTGGGTTTTGTGATCACTTACTAACCTACGAATCATGGTCTTTAAGACGCCATTAATGGCTTCTACTTGGCCATTAGCTTGGGGATAGTAGGAGGATAATTGGTCCTGGAGAAAACCGAGCAACAATGTTAAGTCAAACATCATGTGATTCTAAATATGAGACCCATGGTTTGTAAAGATTGTGCGGGGCACACCAAAATGACAAATAACCTGATTAAACATGAATAGCACCACAATTTCTCCATCGACCCAAAAAGTGGGAAGGGGTTTGACCCATTTCATGAAATAGTGCACAACTACAATAATGTAGTTGTGTCCAATAGAGGAAATGGGGTTGGATGTGACGAAGTCGATACCCCATTTGGGAAAAGGGCCGACTGAGATAACTGGGTGCAGCAGTGTCAGGGGAGCATGCATTTTCTTTGTAAATACTTGACAAGGGTGGCACTACTAGATTTCCTTGATACAATCTTTGAACAAGGTTGGCTAGTAGTAGCCCAAGCGTAAAATTTTGAGAGTAGTAGACATGCCAGAAAGATGACCACCACATGCCCTAGCATGGTAGTCATTTAAAATGTGTTCTGCCTCTTCATGCGTGATGCAACGTTGAAGAATTATATTAGTGCTATGTTGATATAAAGTACCATTCAACCCTAAATAGTTTCGCACTTGGTGGCAGATGTGACGATGGTCACCTGACGATAGTTTAAGGCGAAAACATTGAGATTGGAGGTAGACAAGAATTTCACCATACAAAGGGTCAGTAGAGTCAATGAGATAGATAGATTCATCTGGGAGAGGATCGTGAGATATCTCATTTGGATCGACAATGAGAAGGTCCAAAAAAAGTTCAGTGAAGACTAAGGATTTTTTTCGCCTTGGTAGTGGTAAAAACCAAATCAAATTGTTGGAGGATAACTATCCATTTGGAATATTTTCCTCCAATGACTTGACGAGACAAAATTTGTCTCTTGGGATTATCCAAAGCAATGACAGTAGTTTATCGCAATAATATATAATGTCAAAATCGATTGACAACAAAGACAATTGCCAAGGATAACTTTTCCACATGTGAATATATAATTTCGGACCTAGCCAGGCCTTTTGACAGATAATAGATCACATGCTCACTTAGATCATCAGGAGTTTGGACCAACACCATTTCGATAGAGGATGTCGAGGCTGCTAGAAAGAGGAGAAGGTCGCGCACATAATTGGGAGCACTAGGCAGTGGGGTATAACTAAGTGTCAGTTTCAAGGCATCAAATTATTATTGGGCTTGATCATCCCACAAGTATGGCACTCCCTTTTTTAGTAGGTTCATAAAGCCTTTCGTCAACTCGGCATAATTTACGGTGAGCTTTCATAAGAATTTTGCTTTCCCTTGTAAACGTTGGAGCTAAAAAATGGATCAACCCTAATCTCGTGTTTTCAGACAATAAAACCAAGTAGGTGTCCAAACTCAACAAAGAAAACACATTTGTGCAGATTTAGACGTATGTTATAGAGCCTGCACCTAAGAAATATTTCTAGTGTTGAGTTAGCTTCTTGGAATGGGCTGGAAAGTCATGCAAGTAAGCTTGAACAATATGTCTTATATTGTGGAATGTGTAGTCCATGGCCCATTGAAATGTTTCTTTAACATTATTTAAACTGAATGGGAGTTTTCGATACCAAAATATTCCCCAAGGGAAAATGAAGGTGGTTTTGTGCTGGTCTGCAGGTTTTATGGCGATCTGGTTATAGCCTGAGAAATGATCCATGAATGAGAAGGATTCACAATTAGCATAGTCGTCAATTATTTGGTTGATGAATGGTGCCTGATAATTATCTTTTGGACACACAATGTTCAAGTCTTGGTAGTCGAAACAGACATGGATGGTACCTTGTTTCTTATCTACAAGAACCAGATTGGAAACCCATTCCATTAAGGGAACAGGGTAGACCAAACTAGCACATAACAACTTTTGCACCTTTGTCTTGATGGCTACAGTTTTGCGAGGGTGCACTGGTTGAGGCCTTTGGCAGACAGGCTTGGAATTGTCATAAACCTTGATCTCATGCTCAAAAATAGATGGATCTATGCTAGGAATTTCCTCGTAAGACCAAGAAAATACATCAAAAAATTACTTAAAAAGGTAGGTGAAGCTTGAAATTTCCTCACGAGTGCAATCGACTCCAATCCAAATGTTTTCTACGATGCTTGTCTTGACTGAAATATTGATGAGCAATGTATATGAAAGATTTCCCATGTTCCCTTCTGAATCCAAAGTTTTGATAGTCATATAAGGTGAGGGAATGATTTCAGGTGTGTCAAAAGACAATATTTGAATGGGCATCACATCCGAATTAGATATCGAAATGTGATGATATGAATCCTCCCAAGGGAACTTTTCTGAACACATGATCTCTTAAATAGCCTTGTCTAAAGGTAAGACTTGATTGAGGAGATCATTAGAAGGAGAATTTATGGGACAGGAGGCGATATTGTTGGCCGTGATCAAAGTGATCGGAGATTCGAATGCAAATTGAATGGCTTGGTAGGCTAATTCAGCTGGTGAAAATGACATTTTTTCTCCATAAGAGCCAATGTCTGAAGGGGTCAGGAGGATCCAAGGATCAATTGGTTCATGAGGAATAGATGAGACCATAGAGACCATATTTTTCACTATGGGTGGTGGGAGAGGAAAACAACCCATCAGGGAAGAGCTGTTCAATAGACTAGTACCAATACTAACATAAGAGTCAGGGATACCACCCACTAAGGGTACAAAGCCTCTAGGTAACGGGGAGTAATTGGGGCTGCAAAAGGACAGGTAGTCCACTATGACTATCCTCCCATCCAATGGAAATAGGATGATACAAAAGACAATAGACACAATGACATTCATGGCATATGTCCAATTGTGACCCAACAACAGATTATAGTCAAGTTTTTGATCCATGACTTCGATATCCACTATTACCATTTTCCCACTCAAAGTGATGGGGTAGCTAGCAAGGTAACCCTTTGGGATGAAAGTGTGGTCGTTGAAAGCTTTAAGGTAATTCAACAGTAATGAGAGGGTTGGAGAACCCAAGGTGATATAACATCAAGCTAAAATGACACAGGTTGAACCACCTTTTTCAATGACAGTTATATGTACCCCTCGCCCTATTAAAAATATTTGCACTTGAAATGCAAGTTGGTGTGAAATGGGAGATTTACAATTTTCCATGTCAAAAATTGCAAGCAGGGAATCCTGAGGGTCGACCCCACCAATTGCCAAAATAAGAGATTTCCTTTGTGTTGGACAAGTTTGCAATACTTCGAGCGCCGACATAGCTAACGGTGCTTGCACCAAATATTCTACAATACTTTAGTTCTAGATAGCATGTGTAGATGTATTATGCATTGTGAGACAACGTTCCCTTTTTGGGGGGTGAATCACAAGATCAAAAACTGACCTTTCGATATGAAGATCATTAGGTGGAAGTGGGTTTTGACTCAAGGAGGTTTTCTCAGCATTAGCGACTAGATCTCCATAAGTTTTGGATCTAGTTTGAAGATTGACCGTTTCAAAGGTGTGAAGTGTAGATGGTCCTTCACTAGCTGAACGATGATGTGAACCACCATTGTCCCCTTGCAGGGGTTGAGGTTGGCTTTCAATAAGATGTTGTCACTACAAAGCAGAGAAAGGTTTGTTTAGGACTGTGGGGGTCCGACCAATCTCCTTTTGAGAAAGTAAATCTATGCATTCATGGAGACACAGACAATGATGTGTCATACGACCTTCCACACATATTTCGCAAGGGATCTTGAAAGATTTTTCCTTTCCACTATCAGGAGGCACAACAAATCTTTTCTTTGGGTTGGATTGCTTGGCCAAATACTCTTCAAAAGGAGCAATCATTTTCTTGTTCTTCTTGTTCTTACCACCGGGCTTTTGTGTAGACTGCACAGAGTTTATCATGGCAGTAGGAAGAGCAGTCAATTGGGTAGCGGGGTCAACTAACAACTAGGCAATGTGACCACTAAGTTTTTTTATAGCAGCCCCAGAGGTAGTGCCGATAATGCCATCAACGTGCACACCAAGTTGCTAAGTAGCGGGAGCATTGGAGTTTATAGGGGCATTGGGAATGATGTCATATAATGTGCTAACTGTGAATATATCAAATCTAAGTGCTGGGCATGATGAATGGATTAGTCTTCTATGACTGCACCACCTAAGGTGACATCCTTAGTGACTTTAGGGAGAAGAGATTTGTAGAGCCAATCCACTAATAAATAGTTTGGGATGGGGGCTTTGACTAGCCTCCACCTACGTCTCCATTCATGGATGTCATTGGAGATGTGGGTGGTGTTTTCTTGATGTAAAGAAGTAAGGAGTTCCATCCCAATTTCATAGCGGATGGGTAGCTGAAAGTGCTTTTGAAATTCCATTACTAAAGCACCAAAGGTATTGATTGATGTGCGTGGTAACTCAATGTACCACTTGGATACATTTCCAGTAAGGGTGTGTGGAAAGAGCCGAAGCTAGATACTATCATCCACCATGGAGTTAGAAACACACCATAAATGATAGGTGGTGATGTGCATATCTGGATCCTCCCCTTGTTTCCCTTCGAACTTCAGGATGTCTATGGCAATTTTGTGTGGGATTGGATGCCATAGTAAGTTGTGATAGATGGGGTCATTGGTGAGTTTTTACAAATTGGAGATGTCAAGTGTTGCCAAGAAAGGAAATGTATTTGATGCCTCAGATTCTTTGTAGCCCTCCCATCACGTTGTTCCAAACATTATACACAAGATGCATGGAATAATAATTTCCTTGGGTCACAGTTGTATATTATGGCTGTTCATAGGGGTTTTTAGGCTTGGGGATATAAGTGCCCCCAAGATAAGGAGTCCCCCCCTTGACTCATTTGAGGTTGAGAGTGGGGTGCCTAGATGCATTGAGCGAGACCTTGTTGAGGGATCTCGCTAGCCACGTAATTAGCCATAGGACATTCACTGACATAAGGAGGATTCATGTCAATCAATGAATGTTTTTTTTGTCCTCTAAAGGGAGGGGGAACAATAATGTTCCTATTCGGTATATGCATATTGGGAATGGTGCCCCCAAGAATTTGAACCTAGCGGTTAGAACTAACTAATGGATTCCAACAAAAAGGGTTGCTGAAGGGACCCATGCTAACCGTGCTATATGGAGCACTATATGGAGTGCTTGCCTATGGTCCAGGAGCTGACACGAAAGGAACAGAAACTGGTATGTACTAGGTTCCACTCGTGTTGGGTGTCACTATAGTGTTTAGACCTGGCATAGTTGGGATAACGGGGTTAGCCATCAGAGGTGTGGTTCTAACTGTCGATTGGGGGAGTGTAGGTGGACCAAAAGTGTCCATAAAATCCCATGACCCGTTAGTTGTCAATGGGATGGTAGGTATAGGTTTAGTGGAAGACATAAGAGGTATAGCTGCAACTACAATCAATAGTGGTCCCAACAAATTCGTGATCAGAGGACTATATAGAGGAATGAAACCTTTAGTAAAGAAATCTTCTGGTAAACTTGAGTCATGGGATGTCCAGACTGCTTCAGTGTGAGATCTTGGAGACTGATTACTCAAAGATGGGTAATCCAACTCACTAGGGCTTGGTGGATCCTCCACAGTTAGTGGGGGAAGACCTAGTAGTAGTCTAGATTGACGACAAGGACCATATGTAGCCATGGTGACCAATAAGTTTTATCAATAGATTTCAAAATGATATTTATTAAAGTCTTAGTGATAACAAACTGGCACTTAAAAACAAAAAATACTCTAAAGAAATCAATCAACAAGTAGAGGGTATGACCCTCTCCAATAACTACCATTTGCTAGAGATGAAACCCAGTATCAAAATGGATAAAAGAGAGATTTGGCCAAATGTATAGTTACGATTACTCTTGAGCTTCACCCGAAGCTCAGATTAAGGGGCCAAGTACTCTCATGAAGATGAGCACCCTCCCAAAAACTGAAGGCAAAGTAGGTTCATTTGTTTAGGTACCAGGGCATCTTGCCCCAGTCACCTTTTGTTCATCCCTAAAAAGTATGCCCACTATGGTTACCTCAAATCACAAACACTACCGCGGGGAGGAGGGGGGGGGGGACATAGTTGCAGAAAATATGTTGTGTGGGCAGAATACCTAAGTCCTTGAATCAGCTCCAATATCCTTGAAGGGATCCCCAATACATAGAATACTAAAAGGAGATGCAAGTGAAGGCAGGATACCTTCATTTACAATTTCATGTTGTCTCGTATTTAGCTCTGTTTTTATAGGAGTGGTCGTGGAGAGTATGAGTAAAGAAGGATTTCCCTCATTAATGACACAAGTTTCGGTTTATGATCTTTGGCAGTTAACTTGCAACTTCCTAACCCAAGATTCTAGCCTAAACTAATATGTGTTTACTCAAAAAGAGTTGCTGATTGATTTTATTATGTAAATTTTAAATGTACTTTGTGTTACACAACATTTTGTGACTTTCCATGTGCTCCATGTCCCACAATCCTAGAGGACCTCTACAGTGAACCCTACATATTGTCCCATCATGAAGAGACTCCCATTATATCCCTCTTCATGAGTAAAACAATTCCCTTTTGCATGATTTCCCAAGAATATTCCTTTTAACCTAGTTTACAAGACTAATGCTAATGACCCATTCCCTCCTAGCATTTATTTATAGATATTGAAACCATGGCTAGCATCGTATGACACAATTGAGCCTTTTCTCAATCGTGCTGATCCTCTTTTGGCATTTTTTGTAAATATGGAGTCGAAGCTTCCAAGTCTAGAAACTTCGTAAGGGAAGTCTGGTATATGGTTGGGCTAGATGGAACCGAGGAAGTCAGTTTGGGCTCCGTTTCCCTATTAATATGGAACAAACCCAAGATATAAGGCCTCTCCCATAATAAGAGGAACCATCTCCCCTCCATTAAAGCTATATAAACTCCTTTTCCAAGATAAACGGGTCTTAGTATTTTTGGAGCTTGAATAACCAACAAGATATCATAGCTTGTAGCCTTCTAGTTTATGTTTGTGGAGGGAGAATAGTGTGTTTGTTCCGGGTTTGGAAATAAAGAGAAGAAGCCTTAAAACTTCCATTGTTGGGGCTATCCATGAAGTGCTAGCAGAGGTATGGGAACCAGGATACATTGGAGGAGACCTACAACATCAAGGCTTTGGTTGTAATACCTTTATGAACTTATATGAATACAACTATTGATTGATTTCCTAAATTAAGTGTTATCTTTCATTTGATGGCTTAAGATTACTTAACCTTTTAAGTAGGTTGAATGCAATTTGTATGTTATCACACTTGTTGTTGTTGTTTGCTTGCTTGTTTTAGGTATTCGAAGGAAGGAAATGAAAAGTAGCTGGAGTAAGGAAGCATGATCATCAGCAAGTGGAATATCATTTTAAGAGGTAGACCCTCTTATTTGATTATAGCCTAAGGAAGTTTTCACTAGACTATTTATTTGTGGCTAGACCTGTTATCTTAGGCTAGAGGAATTATCTTTGTCCGCATCGAGAATTTAGCTACACCACAAATTGGTGACTCCACTAGGGAGCCAATCCTCTCATTTGATTGATTTTCATTTCATGATTTTGTGTGAAATTTTGTAGTATCACCTTTTCCCTTTAGTTCTCTCTGATTTGCCTCGTTTACTACTTTGAGACTGAAATTTACAGTGGCGGGCCTAGTTTTGTCCTTTGAAATTTTTTATTTGTTCTTGAAATCCTCAATCAACATGTTTTATTTTCTGACAGTCGCGCTAACAGTCCCGATTTTCTCTCAAATAGTCACACTGTACTCCCTTGTGGCACTTGCTGTTAGTTAGGAAATCATGCTAATTCCTATAGGTGAAGATCATGGTTTCTCCTTAATCATAACCAGTGTGTCTTTCCCTCATAATTTCTGCCTCTTACCCTATTTGAAGGCATATAGACACTAGCCCACCATCTGATGTGTTAATTCTGGCCCCGTGTGAAGTTATTTTTTATTTTTTCTTTGAATCCCTTGATCAAGGCTCTTTTTGGCCAAAAAGTCATGTTGATTAGGCCTATCAATGCTAGTTGTAGTCTGGCCAGTTGTGTCAGTCATGCTAATTAATGTTAGTTGTAGTCTAGCCAATAGTGTTGGTCTCTGAGTTAAGAAAAAACAAAATTTCTCCCATTCTAGTGACTGTGTATCTTGACCCTTAGACTCTCTTCTTTCACCTAGGAGTGACTAGGATGCTTTACTTGCTGGTTTTGTTTGATTGATTGGCTTGAAGTTTCATTGCTTGATTTTTTGAGTTTTTAGATGGTTTTTATGACCCTAGGGCATCTAGGCCAATTACCGTTCATTTGTTTGTTTACTCAGTATATCAAGTTTCGGATTTTCTACTTCATTTAATCCATCTTTCAGTCACAACATCTTCATTGCTTCATTTTCAATTGAATGGGTGAAAGAGTCTTGTTTGTTCTCTTATTTCGAGTGTCTCTTTTCTCATTCCAAGCATAGATTACATAGCTTGGTTTGTCGATTGAAGAATTTATGTGTTTGGTTTGTTCAATTCAGGGAGGAAGATGTGTTTCGTTTCATTTATCATGCTTTGGATTTGATTGATGCTTGTTTGTTTAGAATTTGAAAGTTTTCATTAAAGTTCTTTATGTGAAAAAATCATTTTTCATTTTATGAAAAGAAAAACATAATTCTAGTTTACTTAAGTGAAAATATTGCATTAGTAGCATCATTAAGAAGCTATAATTCCATCATCATGAGCATTGGAAATGAAATGAAACTTCTTTTGTTGTTAAGGGAAGATTAAGTGAATTTGGGACATATATAAGTGAAATATTTCATTCTTTGGTTGTTGCATTGATTGTGTGCTCTCTATCCCTCAATTAGTGTTAACTTTCATCGAAGAAAGATTTCTTTTCTCATACAGCTGCATATAGGAGTTTTGAGATGATAGCGGTAGGGCATTCGAATTGAAAACTAATTTAAGATCAACTGTTTAAATTTATTGAATTAACCTAATGAAGCATTGAAACTTAATGCTCACTTTTAGTGGTCTAGGCTAGATACATGTTCCAGCATCTTTAAACCTAATAACTATTGTTCACTTCAGCCCTAGACAGTGCTAGTACGGACTTGTGCTCCCCATACCATCAAGTATATAAAGGGAGACCCCTCTAGGTTCCAATCCTTTATCCATAGGAAGCTGAGTCTGCCACCTTATAAACATGATACACTGAACACAACATTTGGGGATATTTCCTGCTCATACTTTTTGGTTTGCTGGGAGCTATTCTACTATTCATGGTTACCTGGTAATCCTTTTTCCTAGATTATCCTGAGTAGTCATTTTGGTCTTTTTGACTCTTTAAATATAAAATATCATTGAGGGCTTGTCCTTTCGAGTTCGTTAAATCTGAAAGTGACTAGAGTCACCTTTCACCCTTTTCTTGACTCTTAAATATGAAAAGGCAACTTTTTTGTTTCAGTGTATTAAAATTAACTACTCATGAAACATTATTGGTTAAAGTTATCTTCCTTAGTGATTATTTGGGGTCGATTTCAATGGTAGCATTTCCAAAGTCGGCTAGTCAAGGATTCCCATCGGATGGGAATCCTATTCCTTTTCCTTCTTTTGGAAACACTAATGCTCCTTATATGGCAACGTTGTCCCTCCCTGGGTTAACCATTGGTTTACTTGTCTAGTTATTTTCAACCTCAGTGGTCATGAGTGCCCCAAATCCTACCCGATCTCCTTCATTTGAATCACATCACATTGATTCTAAGGTTGACCTCTCCCCTTCTTCCCCTATTTCTTCATCTTCCTCTTCTACTTTGCCTGGTGCAAGTTTGAAATCTCGTAACTAGGAGGCTAAGAAGAAGAAGTCATATAAGTGAGAGGCCAACCATGCAGCTATTACTCTAAATGCGCCTCTCATAGAAAAACCTTATGAGCCTCCACAAAAGGTTAGATTCCCTTGCAAGCTATGTAAGGGTGACCATCTCCTTCAAGACTATCTTGGCATTCCCAGAGTCTTAGAGGTGTGGTCTCAAAATCGAGATCAACCATAAGAATTGACCTCTAGAGATCATGTCGATGCTACACCATCGACTAGCAATGGTAAGAAGAAGGGAAAAATTAAATTCCCCTGTAGGTTATGTGAAGGAGAAAATCTTCTTCACCCTTTTCCTCTTATGGATAAAGCTTCCAAAATTTTGGAAAACCTTATAGCTCCTCGGGCCCAACTCTCTATTGGTTATCATAGACTTTCTTCTAATCCTCTCCTAGTTGGTAAAGATATTGACTTAGATTCATCTCTTACCCATCTTGTGCTTCCTAAGCATGACTTTCTTCTGTCTATTCCCAACCAAACATTGGTAAAAAAGAGTGTCGACTTGGCTCCACCTTTAGTTGTTCACTCTGTTCCCGAAGAGCGTGATGATCATACTGCTCATGTTCTTCTCATCTCCTTAGATTCCCATGAATTGAAGAGTGACCCTCCTATCCTAGTTGTTTAGGGGATTCCTTCTCCTATTCCTACAAATCATGGGGGAAATCATATGATACCCCCATCAAGTAGTTTTGTCATTTCTTTTTATTGGAGTCAATTTACTACATTTTGTTTCCCATCTTATGTGCCTTTCCAGTTCACAATACAAGCCTATAATATGGTAGTACATGGAATTATATTTTATGAAGGCACATCTATTAGCATCATGTCTTCTACTACTTGGAAAAATTTGGGTTCCCCACAACTTGTGCCTGTCACCCTGAATCTATTGGATTTCAACGGAGGAACCACTCAACCCTTAGGGATCCTTTCGAAGTTCCCTATTACTTTGGGAGGAAATATCATCTATATAGACATGATGGTAGTCCAAGGTCCCTTAGATTTCAATATTCTCCTTGGACAAAACTATGTTTATGTCATGGGAGCTCTTGTTTCTTCTCTTTTCTATGTGGTTTGTTTTCCACACAAAGGGAGAATAGTCACCATTGATCAATTTTCATTCATTGGTCACCAAGTGCCTCCTATGAAACCATCGTCCCCTATTGGCTCTTATTTGCAAGTAGTACCCTCCCCGCCATAGGTAAATTATGTGGCTACCCGTTACATCTCCACATTTTCTCATGATCACACAAATGGTATAGTACACTATGTACTGGAGGCACAGGAACCTGATCTGTCTTTTGTACTAGCTGACATGTATTCCTCCTAGAGCATGGTTCTTCTGTCTAGTGAGGATCTCTTGGGAGCCATGTTCTCGTATGATCCATGATCAAATGTCCAAGGATAGTTCTTTTTTTGTGTCAACCTCGTTAAAAAAAATGAAACAACATTCGGAGCATCGTTCCTTGTTTTGTGTCAAACTCGTTAAAAAATGAAACAAGGGATCGTAGCATGGTTCCTTGTCTTCTATCAAGCTCATTAAAAATGAATCAATGAGTTTGAGGGCAGTTTCTTCCTGTATTAGCCTTGTAAAAAAAATGAAACAGATGTCTAAGGATA
>APFE030315777.1:0-14881 GCA_000404065.3 Pinus taeda | reverse complement strand
AAGGTTTGTATGGTGTGTTTTCTTTTACTCCACTTCCTTAACATGACTTAGGAGGGTGTTACATAGTGCCACACAAATAACTGAAAACCCACTTCAGTGTTGTCCAATGCTCCTTCCTTAGTTTTGTCATAAACTTGCTCAATACTCCCACTACATCTGTAATATATGGTCTAGTATAGACCATTGCATACATCAAGTTATTGACTTTACTTATGTATGGAACACGAGACATGTACTCTTCCTCTTCTTGTGTCTTGGGACACTGTTCAGTAGATAATTTTACACCTATAGGAATAGGAACATTCACCGGCTTACTTTCTTACATATTAAACCTCGGTAATATTGTCTCAACATACTTCCTCTAGTTTGACAAAAGCTTCCTATTTGCCTGATCTCATTTAATATATTTTACAACACCAAGATCCTTCATTTCGAATTTGGAGGAAAATTGGGCCTTCAAATCCTGGATAATTTCTTTATCATTTCCAATCAACAACATATCATCCACATACAAGACTAGATAAATAACCCTATCACCAATTAATTTATAATACACACAGTGATTTTCTTTGCTTCTAGTGTACCCAAGTCCCCGTATATATGTATCAAATTTCTGATACCACATCCTTGGTGACTGTTTTAACCCATACATAGAATTTTTTAACCTGCATACCATTTCTTTCTTTCCCTTCATCGCAAAGCCTTCAGGTTGCTTATGTAGATCTCTTCTTCTAGATCCCCATGAAGAAATGTGGTCTTCACATCCATCTATTCTACCTCAAATTCAAAAGCAACATCAACAGATAAAAGTAATCTATTAGAAGCTACCTTGGAAACATGAGAAAAAATATCACCAAAATCAATTCCCCGCACATGGGAATAACCTTTTTCTACCAACTGATCTTTGTATTTCTCCACCTTTCCTTCAACATTCGTCTTATTCTTAAACACCCATTTGCTTCCAATGGGTTTCCTTCCAACGAGAAACTCCACCAGATCCCAAGCCTTATTTTTTTCCAAAGATTCCATTTTATCAACCATGGTCTCTTTCCAAAGTTTTCCATCCTCTGAATTTACTGCCTTCCTAATGGTTCTAGGATCATCATCAGTAATAGATAAATAAAAATTTGAACATAAAGCAAATGGACTATACCTTTTTGGCTTCCTTCTTTTTGGAACTAATCTTCTCACAGCTGGAGTTTGTGGCTCTTCATCTTTTGATTCTTATTCTATTGTAGAGTGTGATTCTTCCTCCTTTAGCTCAAACTCTATCTTCTTAGGTTCCTTTGTTAGGAATTCATGTTTAATAACATCTTTCACCTCTCTAAACACCACATCTTGGTTGTACACAACCTTCTTGTTTCTGGGTTCCAAATCTTATAACCTTTTGAACCATCCTTATACCCAATAAAGATGCACCTTTCAGGTTTACTATCCAACTTGGTTCTTTTTTCCTCTAGAACATGTACATATGTATCATAGCCAGATACCCTCAAATGTGAAAGAGAAGGCTTCTTACTAGTCCATACCTCATGTGTATTCTTATCCTCCAACGTTGATGAAGGTGATCTATTAACCAGGTAACATGCAATCTCTATCGTCTCTGCCCATAATTCTTGTCCTAACCTAACACCACTGAGCATGCTTCTTGCCTTTTCCATCAATGTCCTGTTCATTATTTTATAACTTTATTTTGCTGAGGTGTGTATGGAGTAGTCTTCTGTTGTGCTATACCACACTTCTTACAAAAATCTTCAGATTCCTTTTTGTAGAACTCTCCACCATTATCTTTCCTCAACTCCTTTATCTTTTTCTTTGTTTGGTTTTCCATGAGAGCCTTAAATTCTTTAAACCTGTCAAATACTTCAAATTTATTCCTAAGGAAATATATCCATGTATTCCTTGTGATCTAGGTGGATTTCTAGACATAGTGGCATGGAAAAAGCTCAAAATTCAAAGTGGTAGAAAGGCAACGCACTTGAGATCAGATCGAAGTGCTCATTACGTTGATTCCAATGGTGTAAATAACACTCCAATCTGAGTCCGGATGAAGGAGATAGAGGTAGTCAAAGTTGGGTTGACTTTTGATGACTGGGTAGGTTTAGCAAGGACACAATTTTCACTTTTCTGGAAGATGGAATCTGGCCAACTCTGGCCAGATTTCAGGTGAAATCATGGCCTAGTTAAAAGGACTCCTACGGTCCAAAACAAAATTTTCAAAATTGCACAATTTGTTTTTTTTTTTTTAACAAAAAATATTAAAAAAAGGGGTGGCAGGCCACCAACCCTGCCACCCCAAAGAAAACAACATAACCAAAGGAGGGGCGGGCCACAACCCCCAACCCCTCCCCCGGCCACAAAACTGTCAACATAAAATGGGAGGGACATGCCATGACCCTGGCCCCTCTGCTGCTCCCACGGAGCCACCAAAATAACAAACATGGGTGGGCTAGCCCTTGGGGCGTAGACCCAACCCAAACCAAAAACACTTTTTGGAGGGGTGTGGCCATTGAAAAGAATGTAGGCAGAGGTAGGTACAGTGGGCGGGCCGCCCAAGGCAGGCCCGACCCAACCACCTTTTTTTTTTTAATTTAAAAGAACAGATTGGTTTGTGGGTATAAAAAAAGGAGGAGGCGGGGTTTGACCTCCCGACCTCCTCCTTATTAAATCGGATCACAACCAACACAGCAAACCACTTTCTTGGTCAATCCACCCAAAAAACGTTATATGAACCTATTTTCTCAATGCGCTCAGGTAGAGGAGGCAGTGCACATAGTTCGAGGCAGAATTTTGCAAGAGGGCTAAATTTTCATTTTTCAGAATTTGGCAAATTTTATATAGTTTCAGCACTTCTTGATGCCACGAATACAATGGCGCTGTCCATTTCTCCATCATAGTCCTTCATTTTTCGGCCTTTTTTCAGTATAGAGGTATAAAACTCCTTTTTGTAACTGATGCTTGTACTCTTCTTTTTCATGCCACTTAATGAATGAAGGCCTCCCCATTGATTGAGTAGGGCCCCGGAGATGTAGTCCAAGTCAGACGAACTCCGTTATCAAGTCTTGTTGTCTTCTTTCATGCTTTATGTGTTTCTCCTCTTCTCTCATGTGCACATTAAGTTTTCTATGTTAAGCTACAATTCATGCATCTAATTCTTTAACACATCTATAAGCAAAAGATTTTGATCAAGTGGTATCAGAGCAGGTCTTTTTAGATGTGAATTGCATGTTTGTATGCTAACAAGAAACAGGCTCCGAAGAGGTGAAGGGAAACTAAAGTCTTTTGATCCCAAAGCGAGGTGTGCACATCGAAGGAGAAATATGGCAGATGAAGAGGCTCATCTTGAAGAGGAGTGCAATTTCTGCAAAACGATAGAGAATGTCGGTTAGCTGCTTTCAAGGATGGAGAAATTAGAAGAGAGAAAACTAGAAGAACAAGGTTCAGTGCATGGAAATGGTGGAGAAGAACCCCTTCCTTCTCCTTCCATGAGTGAAAGTTCTTCTTCCTCTCGTCACCATCATCATAGAAATTCAAGGGATGCATCTAAGAAACCTTTCTTTAAATTAGATGTCAAATTTGATCTTCCCATGTTTAACGGTGAAAGTAATGCAGAAAAGCTTAACAATTGGATTAGGCAGATTGAAATCTACTGCAAGATTCAACATAACGATGAGGACGAGGCAAAAATTTAGCTAGCCTCTCTTCGGCTGAGTAGCACCGCTCTCGTTTGGTGGGAGAGAAAATTGTGAAGCAGTAAGAGTGTGGGTAATATTCTTTCCTCATGGCCTAATTTCATTTATGCATTAAAGGAACAACCATATCCCTTTGGTTATAAACAAAGATCCTTAATGGATTGGCAATACTTAAGGCAAGGCAGAGGTCAGGATGTTCAAAGATTTACAGAGGAATTTAGAAAACATGCACTTAATTTGGGCATTTCACTTGACTCACCTGAAGTAGTAACTATGTATATTGGATCATTACATAGTTACCTTAGACATTCATTATTATTGTTTGAACCAACTACTATTGACTCTGTCAGTGTGAAGGCAATCCATCTTGAGCACAAGGGAAAAAATGAAAGAGATAATCATTTCAAGAAACCACCTTTCAAACCTCCAAATGGAAAACCCAAAGTGAAAGGAAAAGGAAAGGACAATAGGAAGACATCAACCAAGAAAGATGAAGGAGAAAAACCTTATTGCAATCACTGCAAAAAGGAAGGTCATGATGACGATCATTGTTGGAAATAGTACTCGGGAAAGAGACCAAAGAAGTATGGATGAAAAGGCAAGCAGAAGACAGTGGCAACTATGCAGTAAGACCTTGGATCCAATTCCAGAGATGAAGCATTGATCATAGTAGTAGGAACAAAAGGTACTCTTACACCTCATGTTAATTCTGAATCACATGAAGGTACTAGTTCAATAAATGAGTCTCTTCCTAATGAATGAAAGAGAATTGAGCTATTTCATGTTAGAGTTATCATAAATCATACAAAAGTTGAAACTCGATTTGATATTGGATCCCAAGCAAACTTAATTTCAGAGTCCTTGGTAAAGAAGCTAGGCTTAGAAACCAAACCACATCCAAAACCTTACCCACTTGGATGGATACATGATAAAGCAAAACTAAATGTAACTAAGTAGTGTAAGGTTAAATTTGTGATCGCATCTAAGTTAGTGGATGAGGTAAAACTTGATGTGAACCATTGGATATTTGTGGCATGGTGTTAGGGAGTCCATATCTATATGGTAGAAAGGCATTCTTTTTCCGTCATGAAAACAAATACCAAATCACAAAAGATGGGGTAGAATATATTGTAAGGGCTCATCAAACTAAAATCAATGCTAGCCTTGTAAGTGCAGGACAAATGAAGAGGTTGGTGAATTCCAGTAAGGGTTGCATGCTTATGATTATAAGGGGAAAAGATGCAGAATTTTCTGATGCTTTCCAGGGTTGTGATTATGTGCATAAAAAGGAATATGTGAATTAATTTCTAACTATGATGAGATGTTTCAAGAACCAAGGGGATTACCTCCAAAGAGGGAAATCCAACATGAGATTCATTTGCAGCATGACGCTCCTTTACCGAATATTGGCATGTACAGGATTTCGACCATTGAGATGGAGGATATCAAAAGAATAGGTGTAGGAACTATTGAACCAAGGGGTCATCAGACATAGTACTTTTCCATGCGACTCACCAATTGTCTTAGTATCGAAGAAAGATGGGAAATGGAGGATGTGGATGGATTATCGAGCACTAAACAAAATCACGGTGAAAAATCGTTACCCTCTTCCCCGCATTGATGACTTATTAGATCAGTTAAAGAATGCTATCTATTTCACCAAATTGGATTTGCATAGTGGTTATCACTAGGTCTGAATTACAGAATAGGATGTGTGGAAAACCACCTTCAAGACCACACAGGGGTTGTTTGAATGGATGGTGATGCCATTCAGACTTCGCAATGCTCCAGCCACTTTCATGAGGGTCATGAATGATCTCTTTAGGCCTTTCATTGATGAATTTGTTCTTGTATATCTAGATGATATTATTGTCTTTAGTAAAAGTTGGAATGAACATGTATGTCATGTGAAGAAAGTGCTTGATGTATTGAAAAACAAAAAACTCTATGTAAAATTTTCAAAGTCTGAGTTTGGGAAAACCTCTTTGGTTTACCTAGGTCATATTGTTGGTCATGGTCAGCTAAAAATTGATCCTTCTAAAGTTGAAGCAATTGTAAATTGGCCTAAGACTACTAGTGTAACCGAAGTTCACAGCGTTTTGGGTGCAGTGCAATATTAGAGGAGATTTATTGCCAATTTCTCTATTATTGCAGCACCTTTACACGCATTGACAAGTGTAAAGAAATTCTTTCAATGGGGAGGAAAGAAACAAAAGTCCTTCGAAGCATTGAAAGAAAAGATCAGCACCGCACCAGTCTTGGCCTTACCAGATCTCCAATAGCCATTTGAGATTGAGATAGATGCCAGCAGATATTCCATGGGAGCTGTACTAATGCAGCAAAATAAGCCGATATGTTACCATTTAGAGAAGTTCTCTCAGGCTATGATAAACTATCCCACTTATGACAAGGAATTATATGCCTTGGTCGAGAGTGTGAAAAAGTGGAAACACTACCTGATTGGCAAGGAGACCATCATCCATATGGATCATCAACCCTTGCAGTATCTTCAGTCGCAAACCAAGTTGCAACAATCTCGTCATTTCAAGTGGATGGGTTTTCTGCAACAGTTTCATCTAGTAATAAAGTATAAGAAGGGCACTAGCAACAAAGTGGTCGATATGCTATCTCGCCCTCCTATTTCTACTTCTGTTATTTTGCATAATGATTTGTTATATTTTGAAAGTTATGTTGAACATTATGCTAACGATGATGACTTTAAGGAGATTTATGCAAAACTAACTGATGGTTCACAGGTGGACAACTATCACTTGCAGGGGAAACTGTTGTATTACCTTGGCAAATTATGCATACCCATAGGATAAAGGGTACATGTAATCCGGGAGGCCCACACCTCCCTTGTGTCTGGTCATTTTGGTATTGAAAAAACTTTGTGTCAGGTACAAAGATTTTTTTTTAGCCTCATATGAAGAACATTGTGACTCACTATGTAAAGGGTTGTGTGATGTGTTCTGTTTCAAAGCCCTCTAATAGAAAACTCGAGCTCTACACACCACTCCCTATTCTGAGTCGTCCATGGGAAAGTGCGTCGATGGATTTCGTAGAAGGTTTGCCTTTGTCTAGAAAAAGTCATGACTATTTGTATGTCGTCATTGACCGTTTTAGTAAGATTTGTATTTTAATGCCTTGTAAAAATTGGATCACTGCAGAGCAGACTACTTATCTTTTCTTTCAGCATGTCTGGGTCCATTTTGGGCTGCCCACGTCGATTGTGTCAGATCGAGACTCTCGCTTTCTCGGAGAGTTTTGGATCAACTTGTGGAAGATGATGGATACCAAGTTGAAAAGAAGCACGACATTCCATCCACAGAATGACAGAAATACCAAGGTTGTCAACCGCACCGTGGTACACTTGTTGCGAGGCTATTGTGAAAAACATCCTAAGTTGTGGGATGAGCATCTTCCATGTGCAACATTCCTACAACCGAGTAGTGCACTCATCTACGCATCGTTCACCATTTGAGACATGTTTTGGCCACCTACCAAAAGACCCTTTTGATATGGTCTTTGGAAGGGAAGATGACTCTAGTGGATGTGATCACAAGGACAAAGCGCAATGGTTCATTCAGTAGATCCAGTTGATTCACCAAGCAGTACAGGAGAAGTTGGAGAAAGGTCAAGCACAATACAAGGCTCGACATGACAAACACCGAGTCGAAAATCAATTTCAAGTAGGTGACAAAGTATGGTTCCACATCAACAAGGACAGGATGAAGGGAGAAGGGAAGAAGTTACAATCAATCTGGTGGTCAATTCACCATCTGGGAGAAGATTGGAAATAATTCCTTTCATCTCAATTTGCTGATATATATGCAAATGTACTCCGTAGTGAATGTGGAGAACTTAAAGCTATATGAGCCACCATTGGTTATGGACACCGAAGAGGTGGGCATAGTTCCTACATTTGATGACTTTATACTAGAGTATCTCGATGAGTTACCTGAGGACATCATCCTTGACAGAAGAACTAGGACTTCATGATGAGGAGATGTGGAATACCTTCAAGTTGGTTTCAAGGGGATGCACCCTAGCAAGGAAAAATGGTTGGAAAAAGAAAGAGTGAGGGAACAATTCCCTCACTTGCCAATTGACTGATAAAGCTTTTGGCAGTCCAAAAGCTTCTCAATGGGGAGGAATCCAAGTGAATCTCTAGACACAGTCACATGGAAAAAGCTAAAAATTCAAAGTGGTGGAAAGGTGATGCACTTGACATCAGATCGAAGTGCTCATCACCCTAATTCCAACGATATGAACGACACTCCAATCTGAGTCCGGATGAAGGAGATAGAGGCAGTCAAAGTTAGGTTGACTTTTGATGACTAGGTAGGTTTAATGAGGACACAATTTGTACTTTTCTGGCAGATGGAATCCAGCCAACTTCGGCTAGATTTCGGGCGAAATCGTGGCCTAGTTAAAAAGACTCCTACGGTCCAAAACAAAAATTTTCAAAATTTCACAATTTGTTTTTTTTTGAAAACAAAAAAATATTAAAAAAGGGGTGGGCCAACCTTGCCACCCCAAAACAAACAACATAACCAAAGGAGGGGTGGGCCACGGCCCCCGGCCCCTCCCCTGGCCACGGAACTGTTAACATAAAATGGGAGGGATAGGCCATGACCCCGACCTCTCTGCTTCTCCCACGGAGCCACCAAAATAACAAACATGGGTGGGCCAGCCCTTGGGGCACGAACCCAACCTAAACCAACATCACTTTTTGGAGGGGTGCGGGTGTTGAAAAGAATGCAGGCAAAGATGGGTATGGTGGGTGGACCGCCCAAGGCAGGCCTGATCCAACCACTTTTTTTTTTTTAATTTAAGAAAACAGATTGGTTTGTGGGTATAAAAGAAGGAGGCAGGGTTTGACTTCCCGACCTCCTCCCTATTAAACTGGATCACAACCAACACACCAAACCACTTTCTTGTTCAATCCGTCCAACAAACATTATATGAACCTATTTTCTTAGTGTGCTCAGGAAGAGGAGGCAATGCACGTAGTTCCAGGCAGAATTTTGTAAGAGGGCCAATTTTTCATTTTTTCAGAATTTGAAAAATTTTATATGGTTTTAGCACTTCTCGACGCCATGAATGTAATGGCATAGTCCACTTCTCCATCAGAGTTCTGCATTTTTCGGCCATTTTTTAGTATGGAGGTATAAAAATCCTTTTTGTAACTGATGCTTGTACTCTTCTTTTGCATGCCACTTAATGAATGAAGTCCTCCCCATTGATTGCAGGGCTCAAAGACGTAGTCCAAGTCATACGAACTCCGTTATCAAGTCTTGTTGTCTTCTTTCATGCTTTATGTGTTACTACTCTTCTCTCATGTGCACATTAAGTTTTCTATGTTAAGCTACAATTCATGCATGTAATTATTTAACACATCTATAAGCAAAAGATTTTGGATCACGTTGATAAGTAAACTATAAATGATACATAGTACACCAAGTTACCCAGTGATGGAACTGACATAGGTCCAAACACATCACTGTGCACAAGATCTTATATCCATTTCACCCTCTTAGCACCAGAGGGGAAACTCACCTGATTCTGCTTCCCATATACACAATGTTCACAGAAATCAAAATTCAGATAGAAATCAAACAGACCTTCTACCATACCATTACCATGAAGCATTCGAAGGCCCTTCTCTCCAATATTTCCAAGCCTTTGATGCCATAGCATGGTCTTTTCACCAAAGACCACTAGATTTTATGCTCCACTTTTAGGAACCAAAGAACTATTGCATCCATTAATAACATTACTACCCAGAAGCTTGTACAGAGTTCCAATCCGAACTCCCTGTATCAATAGGAGCACTCCCCGAACCATCTTACAACTTTCTTTCTCGAACATTGTTTTTACACATGTGTCATCCATCTTGCTTATAGAAATTAGATTTCTAGCCAATGCAGGAATATGCAGAACACCCAAAAGTGTTCTAATCCTTCCACATTGCAAATTTAGCGTGACTTTTCCACATCCAATGATTCTTTCCTTCCTTTCATCCCTTAAGAAGACATCATCACCATCATATTTCTCATAATTGCAGAACCACTCCCTATGGGGAGTGAAGTGAAATGATACACTCGAGTCATTCAACCACGCCTCATGATCTACGTGGGTACTTGAATAAGAAGTGAAGTACATGCCCTCGCATTCATTGAGGTGGTTTTCACTTTTGCAAAAGGAGAATAATCAGATCCCTTTCCTTTCTCAGGAGCTCTAGATCTACAATCCTTTTTGAAGTGCCCTTCTTTTTCGCATTTCCAGCACACCTTTACAAGTTTTCTTGGAGATTTAGATCTCCTACTTGAGGACTTATTTTTTTTTCTATTTTGGGACCATCCTTGTACAGAAAAGGCATCTCCATTATGTCCCTCCATATTTTTCCATCTCATCTCCTCCAACAACAAGGATGAGATAACTTCATCAAACTTAGAGGCAGTTGTATTGCTACCTATTGCAACAACCATATTATCCCACGGATCTGGTAGAGAACACAACAAACTGATGCACTTATCTTATTTTGAAATTTTAATATCAAAAGATGCTCTGTCACCGAGTCTCCATCAGTCATCCTCAGGTTATACAACTTTTTCCATAGGAACAGTTTGTTCACTAAAGACTTAGATTGGTACAAAGTCCCTAACTTGTCCGACAAAGCCTTCGCCATAGCTTCCCCTGATACGTTCAAAAATACTAAATCTGAGATACACAACCGTATTGTGCTCTTTTATTTTCGATCCAACTTCGCCCAATATTCATTTGACATTTTCGTTGGTTTGGTACCTAGATCTACCACGATGCATTTATCTTTATCACCAACAAATCCTCTATATTGAGTTTTCACAACTCAAAACTATGACCATTAAATTTCTCAATCTATATCTTTCCACTGCTCACCATCTTCTTTCATTACAAGAATCGATCTCATAGATCTCACACTAAACAGGGTCGATTAAAGGCCCAAGAAAAACCTCTCAACAACAAAGGCATCCCCTTGAAGACAAAACAACTCTGATACCAAATGTAGGTTTTAACCCTATACAAAAATTACCTGCAAACGAATTCCAAAAATAAAATAAAATAAATAAACAATGAAAATAATGTAAAATAAATACACAAAAATTTTCCCCTGGATCCCAAAATCGGGACTGCTAGATAGATTTTTCATTATGTTCCTTTCCATGTTATAATACATATATATACATCTTGAAGCATTCATAGACCCCAATCCATTAACCTTGGATTAGAACATAACCATAGTTCCCTTGACCGAATCTATAAAATACCATGGGTAGAAAACCACCATGCCCAAAACCATGTGCAAAACCAATGCACAAATCCATAGGTAGGTCCTCCCACCTAATGTAGGGTCCAAAAAACTTTTCCCAGCGCACTGCCCCCGACCGCATGCAAGGGGGCTACCACCCCTCTAAAACCCCCTAACAGGGGGGTCTACACCCCCATTGTGACCCCCTTGTTGCGTCTGACGCAATGAACAAAGGGGGCTTTCAACCCCCCTGTGATCCCCCCCACATGTGCGACTAGTCATGGAAATAATATAACACACATCCAATAATAATAATGGAAATTTTTTTTTTTTTTTTTTATTCTCACCTAATTATAATGGTATTATTTTTCAAACCTTAAAAATAAAGTAATACATTTATCATTCAATGCTATTTGTAGATTGAGATCTCGTAGATTTGTAAAATTGGCAAGAAGCATTGAACTACTCATAAGAGGATTTATGTTTATATCCAAATTGAATATCTTGAAGAAATTATCAGCTCATATGATGATGCAAGAGAATTTCTTCAAAGTCAATAAGGGCTAGAAGGGTATTTCAAGTTTACTAAAGGGAGTGGTTCCCTCAATTTAATTTAATTAATTAAGTTAGGGATTAGTTTTCTTAATGTAATAGGGATTGATTAGAGAAATGAGGAATTATTTCCTCATAAACATGGAATGCACTATTTGAGAAGAGTTGTTAAGGATTTTGATATTTTAAGCTTACATTTCTTATTTTCCATAAATGGGTGTTTTGATCCATATCTAGTGGATCTCAACAAACCCATTCTTATTATACCTCATCAATATTTGTAAATGAGAGAGGTAGAGAGAACATACAAAGTAGAAGAGAATGAGTGTGAGAAGAGGTATGAGAGGCAAAAAAGAGGTGAGTGTTACATTGTTGTGATATTGTATTGATCTTCCCTTTGTTGTGTAAATATTCATAGTTTTATTGAATTTCCTCATTGAAATCAGTTTGAGGTGATTATGTGTGTAATCCATTAACGTGATGAATAGATAGATTTTGTTTGGTTCATGTTAGAAACAAAGTACACACAGTAGCGAGAGGACTAGTCTTGGTTCTATTATTAATTTATTTATCTAATTTTAGATTCAATATCGTGAATTGTTGGCTTGATATTTGTCGGAGGTGAAAGAGGTTGCCAGGCAATCAAGCTAGACTGACTCACTTTTGTACACAAAGGAATATGCGGTGATAGTTTCAATAAGTTACAAAGCATCAAATCCCTTTGAAGAGAAAACATGGTGGTGATTTAAACTAGTCGAGGTTCCAATATTGAATTCAAGCTATGGGTTATATGTTTACTAGATGAGACATATTTCAACCTAGAGTTTCTTGTCAATTGCATTATATGTTACCATTAGAAGTGAAAGTTCCATTATTGTGAGGTTCCAAATCAAGCTTATTGGTTTTGTAACTAGATACTTGTATTTGGAATTTTTGTTATACATGTCAAACACAAGTGCAACCACAAGCCTTTAGCCAAATTTCAGATCAATATGCTAGCGGAAAGATGTCCAAGCATGGAAGTATCTAATGTTGAGAATATATGAAGGCTAAATGAATGTATTCATACTAATAAATCAAAAATTTGAAAGCCCTTTTCCAAAATTGACATGGCCTAATATATAATGGTTATAAATTAAAAATAGTTATTTGCTATACATTATATATTTATTTAGAAAATCAAGAAGCCTAAAATCCTGGATCCCCCTTCCATTGATATTAGGGTTTATTTAATGGGTAGATCAGGGAGACCCACTTGAGTGTGGCATTTATTTGACAATTTTTTTGACATCTAACCATATTGTCTCATGTTTGATATGTGCATGAAAGGGGAACAAACACCGTAAGCCAAAGTACCTGATCCGGGGGATAAAAAATATGCTCAAAAATAGAAGTGCTAGAAATTACTCGAAACTAGTGCTAAATCATAGATCTCATTGTTCTGATTCAAACAACGCTTGAATCACCCTAATTCGACACTGTATTTGTAATTTATCGCATTCTAAATTTTTTGGAAAACAACTAAAAAGTGAGCTTGCACGGTTGACTAGGCTGTTGACTAGGCAGGCCGTACATGTGACATGGCGATGATGTCATTAGGTGACTAGTCAATATGGTAGAAAAATGGGCCAATCATGTGCTGACATGTGGCCCAGTTGTACAAGGATATTTGACAGCAAGTATTTCTTTATTGGGAGCCTTAGCCAAATTGGACATTGCCAGAAATAGAAATAAACAAGTTATATAAGATTCCTGCTTTCCAGTTTAGAGCTGCTCAGCTATTTCGCTTTACTTCTGTGAATATACCAATTTCTACTGATCAGAAAGTCTACCAGATTCCTTTGATTAAAAAAGAAGATATTGAATGGGGCTTGGAACATGGGTTCAAATATGTTCATATAGGCATGATCCAATTTGGAATTAATCCACTTGTTAGACCTGGATTAAACACTTCTTGCTTAACTTGTGTTTTGGATACAAGACTGAATGATTTTAATGATGCCTTGCTAGGAGGATTCCAGAGTCCCCTCAATAATGGTCCCGTTTGGTCTTCTGTAATCCCCAGATATCAGGTTTCATTAAGTGATCCATACATAAATGAGTTTCTAAATGCCTATATCCAGTTCAATGGTTTCAATGTCGCCCAACAAACTTTAATTGCTCAGCTCCATTCTTCTATCTGTCTTAGATTTGTTTCAAGCACAATGCCACCCCTCAATCCTAAACTGTGCTCAAGAGCTCTGAAAGAAGGAGTAATAGTTGGTCCCGGTAATACTGCCCCCTTGCAAATAGGATTTTCAGAATGCACTTTGCCAGAAGAATGGAATAGCACTTATGTTCCATTATCTCAAAGATATCCTCAACTGCAAACGTCAAGAGAGCCAAGGCAATTGTCTGATGTCAAGCACTCTGATGGTTCTTCTGGTCTCAGGTTCACAAGTCCTCGTCTAGTCAGATCCATGACCATTCTGGATAGGTCCCCATTTTTAGAAAGTCGGGACAATACAAAAGCAGTAATACCTCCACCAATTATACGTTCTCCTGCTCCTTTACCAGCACCGTCCATAAATTCTGCTCCTAAAAGAAATCAAAAGAAACCTCTTGCCCATAAATCTGGTGATTGCCAATTCTGTGTATCTGGTCCATCTTCCAGTTTCCAACTTGAAGATCAGTAGCTTGAACCAATATTGCCTGATATAAAAATCTTTAGCCTTCCCAGAGCCTCAGAGGATCCAATTGCAAAGATTAACGAAAGATATCTAGAGCCTACTAACTCTAGGAAAACTTTCAAGAATGGTACTCTGAAGACAGATTTCCAATGGATACAAATGAAGAATATGTCAGATACAGAGCAGTCTGACATAGAGAAGATGCACAATTATACAAACTATCAGATTGTTTGTCTGCTGCAGAATATAGATGATATAGCAAAATACGTGCTAGAGATTAAAGAACATATAAAGAAAATGCACATGAGTTATAATGAATGTTTGGGAATTCAGAATGAGCACAAACAACAATTGAATGATGTCAATTCCAACATGGGAATAATCTCCAAGTCCCTTGAACACTTGAGAGATGCACTACCACAGCCTACTTCTCCACCTCATTATAGAGAAGTAGATTTTTCAGCTTTAAAGCTAAAGTTTTCCTCTAGTACAGAGGAACCAAAAGAGGGCCTTAGAAGTATTTTGTTCAAAAATATTGACAATATAGATACTGCTAAGATTGAAAAAGTAAGAACAGGAATAATGTTAGCCAGAGAGAAAACAGATTTAATGAGAAATAGGCTAACCACCTTTCCTACCATTGAAAGTTTGAAGTTACCACAAGGCTACGTCAG
>APFE030315776.1:0-20439 GCA_000404065.3 Pinus taeda | reverse complement strand
TGCACCCTCGATGAAAATCATCATGAAGTACTTCTCTTGTGAAGTTAGGTTCTCTAGGCTTTATACCTACCATATTAGACTGCTTATGCACTTCACAAGGGTCAAATTCCTCAATATCCCATACTATTTGTTCAGAAGCATAGATAAAATGGCCTCCATTGTGAAAAAGAGAGATTATGAACAACAGATGAACAACCTTTTCCATCACTCATTGATCAAAATCATCGTCCTTCATCACCTTGATCAGTTGCATATTTCATGGGACAATTTCACTGCCAATGAAATTTTCACAGCTCCACCAGCTCCACATGTTGAAGGTATGTCTTCTTCATCTCATCCCACTGATCATCATGTTGAAGCCATACCTCCTTCATTTCAACCCACTACTTCTATTCCTCCATCTGATCAGCCACCCTCATTATCACTGCCATCATCACCATTTCATGATCATGTAGGGTCACCTAGCTGAGTTGAGGTCATCAAGCCTAAGAGGACAGATGTGAGCACATTGGCACATACTTACTAGAGAGGCCACAGGCAGGTGTTTGCCCCATATATTGTGGGAGGGGCCTTGCCTTCTTCATTAGCAAAGCAGGTACAAAAGGGCAAGGAGAAGATGACAGAGGTAGAGATCCAGCAGCAGGAGGAGGACCTCCATGAGACAGAGCAAGATTTTGACTTAGTTGACCTAAGTGAGCATGATGACAATGAGAACACAAGCATTGTCATCAAAGAAAAGGATGCACTCATAGGGAAGCTCTAGGTCACTTGCAGAGGTAAAAATACATCATTTCATACTAAGAGTAGGAGAACAAGCAATATGATACCAAACAAGAGCTCATGGAGATTCAGCTCATCAAGGCAAAGAGGGAGGCTGAAAAGGCTAAGGCTTTACTTGATGAAGCATATGGAGAATATGGTGAATAGCTGGAGGAACATGTGCCAAGGAGAAGGCCAAGGACTAGAGGCCTAAAAAGAGCATTGGAGCTAGAAAAACAAAAAGAGGCTGAACTAGCTAATCAGCTTACCCTAAATGAACAGTTTTCCAAAATGATCAATGAGAACCGGGAGCATTGGCTCGAGAGGGTAAATAACCATATTAAAAAGCTCCTAGACAAGGCCAAAAGGGATAATGAAATTCATAAAAAGATGGCAAAACACTATGCCTACAGAGAAAGGATTTCCAGGGCAAAACTCAAAGCTGCAAAGGAGAAAATTGAAACCCTAACCAAGCAAAGGGAGGAAGATAAACTTGACATCCTTGCTGAGGCATCACTCAAGGCTTGACACACATCATCATCATTCCTCAGGCCAAATTTTGGAAAATTTTGAGCAATTTTGGGAAATGTTGAAGTTTTGTGCATTTTGGGCAATTTGTGCACGAGTCACACTACCAAAAGCGCAATGCCCTAGGCGTTGCACTTTTCCTAGAGACCTACAAATGAAAATTTTCCACCACCATTGGATTCATAAGGCCAAATACAGTAAAAAAAACTACTTTGCTAAGCTTTTTTGGGTCAACTGGGTAGTGAAAAGGTCAAAAAACACCCAAAAAATCATGTTTTTGCCCTATTTTGGAGGCTGGCACTGCGTTTTTTACCAGTATTGGGAGAATCAACTTTTGGAGGGTCAAAACTTGACCATTTTGGAAACTAAGGGTAGATATGGAAACTAGACAGGATATGATTTCCAATGAGCTATCTTAGGCTCAATTTAGACACCGAGAACCCCCTCAAAAGTGGAGCTGAAGTTGGCGCTGCGCTTAGGACAGTGGCGCTGCACTTTCGACACAAATTTTCTGAGTTTCTTCAATTTGTAAATTTTCTTAGTTTTGACAGTTTCACCTTGACAAATCATGTTTTTGCCCATGTAATTGATGGATGTAAATGTAATAATGATGTTTTTATTGTTACCTAGGGTAAATACATTAGGTGAAAACTCTTATTGTGATGTAATGAATCAGTTTCCAAAAAGTGAGGGATGAGTCATTTTGACCACCCTACACTCTAGCTATCAGTTTAGTTTTTGGTGGAACTTCTCCTCCTCTCATGGATTCGACCCCTGAGGCTGGGAGGAGTTTTTTTTTGGGCCTGTATTATGTACTTTGTTAGTCATTCTAGAGGTTGGACTCCATTGGATGTGTACTACTATTTCAGACTTTGACATGGAATATATTAGATGAGTTGCAACTATTTTGGTGGGATTCATGTGGCATGGTACTTTGATATTGTTTCCTCTTTAGTTTCATATGTTTGAATGTACCTTTCATGATCCATTTCACTTTAAATATGTTTGATTTTCAAGGTGTGATAAGCATAATTCATCTTTTATGCTTTGTTTTGGGAAAATCATCATAATTTGTTTATTTCTTCAGTTTAAAAAGAATTCATGATCTTCATGCTCTTTTTAGCACCTCAGTAGTCTAAACTGTCTCATCACTATACTATAAAGTGTTAAATTAACTTGCCTACCTTGCCCCATCAGATGTTTGCAATTCTGATTCTCTTTTTCCCTGACCTAGTTCACTCTTTGACCTTATTCACTCACCCATTGACTACCCCAACCAAATCAAATCAAACAAACCCCGAGCTACTATATCTAGCCTAAAACCCTAATATATCTAGCCCTCTTGGCTGTGATCCTTTGGAGAGAGCCCTCTTCGGCTTGGTAGGGTTAGCTACCAAGTCAAAATATTGGTATATGGTTACCTCAGCTGGACTCTTCCTCAGCCTTGGAGATCTCGAGGAGTGATAATAGGTTTCTTCATCTAGGGTTGGAGCCCTACACTATATTGTACCTGATTTATTGTAAATAAGAGGATTTAAGTCCTTGTTATTCTTGATTAATAAAATTATTTATTCCTATTGTTCATTTTGTGTTCTAATTATAAGTGATCTAACTAGTAAAAATAAAATTGAAAATAAATATTGATTTAACCCCCCTCTCAGTATTTCCGACAATTGGTATCAGAGCTAGTTCCTTCACACAAAGCCTAACATTTTCAAGGTAGATCCTTAGAACACAAATGTAAAATCCAAGGAAGAAAGCCTCCAATCCTTCTAAAGATGTCTCTTCTTCAACCATGAAAGCAGAAGATAAGCAAATTGGGAAAGCTCCATTGTTCAATGGAAACTTTGATATATGGAAGGGAAGAATGAAGAATTCTTTAATGTCTCAAGGCTTTGAAGTCTGGGAATCAGTGATTACTGAAAGCATGATGGAAGAAGAATCTAAGGAATATAATGCAAAAGTGATGAAGGCAATCTTGAGTGGGCTACCAAATCCTATAAATACCAAAGTGGAAAAATGTTCATTGGCAAAAGGTATGTGGGAAAAACTTCAATATCTTCACTCAAAAAGAGCATTAACCATGACTTATATTCATGAATATGATGGAAAGAAAGAATGAAATCTAAACGTAAAGGAAGTTGAAAACAAGAATGATGACTTCAAGACCAAGGAAGACCTAGAAGATGAAGAAACTGAAGATCTCAAAGAAAATATTAAGGCAAAACTTGTAGCTGCCCTATAAGAGATTAATAGTTTGAAAAGGGAAAATGAGGAGCTCAAGAAGTAAGAGCAAGATGGTTACCATGACCTTAACAAGAAAAGGCAGGATGCTGACATTTTCAAGCTTCAAGTACAAGAAAAAGATGAGGATCTCACCAAGCTTAAGGAGTAATTTCATCAAAACAAGAAAAGGCATCATGAAGAAGTCATATCCATGACAAATCAATTGGATAATAAAATAAAAGGGAAGACACTTTGTCAATCCATCTTGAATAAAGACACGAAGACTTGAAAAAACTTGAAGGAAAAATTGGTCAATACAAGGAATATGTCTCCTCCCATATATCTGAGTTGGAAAATGAAAAGAAACAAGCACAAGGAGCTGAAAGGGTGATGGAAGTTTGGAATCTCATAGAAGGACAAGTTGATGAAGTATAAAAGGAAAGAAATACCATGACATGCCAAATATAAGAAAAGGATGAATAAATACTCAAATTAAAATTATATATCACCTCTCTCAAGGTCGAAACATGTCAAACAACTAGGTTGAAGGAAGAAACAGAGATCAGTCTAGTAAATAAGGATGAGGAATGCAAGAAAATGAAAGAAGAAATTGATATCCTAAAAAAGGAAGTTGATCATCTAAATAAGAGTCTAAAGAGCTCCCAAATCCTATATGACATCCTAAGTCATCAAAGATCTCTTCTTGATAAATCTAGTCTTGGTTATGTAGGTGAAACCTCAAAAACGAATGATGCAAACCTAATACTTCAAACAACAAGGATATGGAGAAGATTGGAAGAAATGTTGATGCCCCTAGTTCCAACAAAAGCAAGGAGAAGAGTCAAGAAGACATTGGAATAAACACTCTTCCAAGAATATATCTAGATGGTGTCAAGAATGCACGAGGTAATAAATTTGATCGAATCCCAAGACATAATGAATTTAGAAGTACATCAAGGGAATCTCCATCCTGAAGGTACCAAAGTATATTTTTTAGTTATTGATTTTCTTGTAAAAATTTTGGGCACATGAGGATTGCAGGGCATACTGCAACAAAAAATATAATGGTCCCCATCGGTTTCCTAGAAGCAACTTTGTAGGAGGAAATAACGCTTCCTCATTTATGTAAAAAACTAAATGTTTCAAATTTCATAACATTGGACATATGGCTTGTGATTGTCACTTGACTTGGGTTCTTAACCAAGCTAAAAACATGACTACCAAGCAAGAGAAGAAGGTCACACAAGTTTGGATAAGAAAGCAAATTGGATCAGAAAGCATCTTGAACACTCAAGACACCAAATCTTGTTGTTGATCTAATAGGTACATCTTTGGCATATATATTCCAAGTTTTTATGGTGAAATTCTTCCAAAAAGGAGACCATGCATACTGCTAGGGGGAGCTTGTGATTTTTTACTATTCTTGCATAATCTATCTATAAAGAGCCCTATGAAACCCTCGATGATTCACACATGGACAATCATCTCTTGATAGATCATCTCTCGAGAGTAATTCCATTGAAGAATATCATGATACTATGAATATGTCTTCCACTTGATTACAAGGCAACGATCTTTCTTGCCTTGAGCAAAAGGAAGAGCTAGAGGAGTTTATGCAGGTAGGGGAAGTTGGTTGATCATCTACCTCATCCATTTCCATGAAGGCATGCAAAGGCTTAGGGGGTGCAAGTACATTAAAGACAAGCACCATGATAGGGGGAGCAACATATCTATCACCGATAACTATCATTAATGAATAAAATACAATGGAGCAACATGTAAAGAAGCAACTTGATAAGGGGGGTACGTGGGCACCCCATTTTCCATTGATTTTAGAAGGGGAGAAATTGTTAAAAGGGAAAGAATATTGACATCAATGAAAAAGGGGGAGACTGTTGGTCTAAGTTTTCATTGATGTCAATATGGAATTTTTGGAAATGGCAAATATTATTATGATGCATGAATAACCTTTTTCCCTAACCTTATTTAAACCCTAGGAGAAAACCCTAAGAATGAAGATGATGCACATTCCCTACTACATGACAAAACACTAAATACATTTATTCTTTAAGCTCTAGAAGATGCTCATATTCGTTGTTTCATATTTAATATGCCTTAACCCTAAGCCTATGCATACCCTAAATGCATATATGAAACTCTATGCTACATACATGAAAAATACTAATGATGCATCATGAACAATGAAGCCCTAAGCCTACGAATAATAATTTCACATACATGAATGAAACCATATCCTTTATTGATATGAATCCTAATAATCCCCAGCCTTGTTGAATGATGCCTTCAAGAATAAACCTTTACCCTTATTGTCAAAGACATAAAATATTATAGGCAAATTTACCTTGAATTCCAAAGACATAAATTATTATTGGTTGCCATGATAACTGTTTCACAAAATTAATTTTATTTATGGGAAAATGACCTCTTTGAAGATTGAAATTGACAACAGCTTATATCGAATATTTTCCCCTTTCTAACGAGCTATCATTCGCCTTCTAACTCCTCATAGGTTGTGAGAAAATGAATTTTCAATTTTGAATATAATATTTTTAAGACTAGTCAACCTAATCTGACTTGTAGGCTCATGTCCCTTGGCCAATAGACATGACTCTTCGTCAAAAAGAAAAATGTGTATAAATATGGCGCTAAACACTTCATTTCACCATCCAATTTTGGTGATCAATTCCAATAAGAAGTATAAGAGCATATGAGAGGTCGAGGAGGACACAAAATTTTATTGTTTGAACTGTTTGGGTAAATTATGTGATTGGGTTACCTTAGGCTTGTGGAGAACTTGGACTAGGACAATCATCTATTTTTTGGACTCTCACCTAAAAGCCTAGATCTGTGGTTGAATTTTTGTGTTGAGGAGTTTTTTCTCTAAACAAAATAGAATGCAGCCTTTGTGTGACTTGTACAATAAGGCCTCAGGCCTAAAACACCAGCTACAACCTTGTGAACTAAGCTTAGATTAGTATTCTTCAGTCCTATGGCATTGTTTTAAATTCAGACTTGGGTACAATCATCTTTTGAGACCTGTTTTAGCTCAGTTTTGGGTTGCATTTAGGTACAGGTAACTGGACAAGGCCTATTCCTTAGTGAACAAAGTGTTGTTGGGTGAGAATAGGCATTGGTATTTAGCCCAATAGACGAGCAAGGTACAATAGCTAGAGGAAGAAGCTTTCCCATAGCTTTGGAGTGATATAAAGCCTCAGAATTTGTTGCAAAATTTGGTCACCTGTGGAGGCTCTCTCTTAGAACCCGAAACCTTCATCACAAGCTTTACAATTTTGGATTTGTGACAAGTGTGTGAATAGTTTGTTGTGGAGCTCGAATCCATTTTTGAGGCTCAATTTAATAATTCGGACTAGTAGGTGGCTTGGATTTCACCTTGAAGACTCAGACATGGATCAAATATTGGCATCACTTTAGAGTTGTTTTATTTGAGGGAAAATCTTCAGAATTCAATGAAGCAAAATTTGTTCCTTTTTTGGAGGCAGGAATAGAGGGTGTTAAGAGGATCCAAGTAGGAATCCTTGAAGAATCCCCTTGGATCTTTTCCAGCTTATTTGAAGATCAATGTTTGAGGAGTATTGCTTAGACCTTCATTTGGAAGCACCCTATTGAAGAAATCCTTAAGACCAACTCCTAAAGACAACCTTGGAGTATCATACCTCAGTTGAAGGAGAAACCCATTGATATATTTTGGAAGACTTGTAGAATTTGATATGGAAGACACTCGTAGAGCTGCCTATTGAATATACCTTGGAGATTTTGTTTGGGTACCATGAAGATTTGAGGTGACACCTTCATGAGAAGAAAAAGTTGTCAATTGATGAGCTAAGTACCTTTGAGATAGTTTGAGGGTAGGGTTGATGTAGAAGATCTTGTGAGGGCTCGTTGTATATGATATTGGGAGTTGTCAAGAATCATTGAAGCTATCTTAAAGAATTGAAGCAAAGGATTGGAACTCTAAAGGATAGGACGCCTCAAGAAGATCAGGTTGGAGACTATACTAGAGATAGGGTTGGATCCCTAGAGGTTTGTGCCTCAAAGTGACAAGGTTGGAGCCTTGGGAAGATAGGGTTGGAGCCTCGTGAAGTCCAAGTTGGTGCTTAGAAAAATATAGGTTGGAGCCTGAGATATTGGAGATTGGTGTCTTCATCTAAGGTTGG
The DNA here is from genome assembly GCA_000404065.3 of Pinus taeda. NCBI lineage: Eukaryota > Viridiplantae > Streptophyta > Pinopsida > Pinales > Pinaceae > Pinus > Pinus taeda. Next base: position 12,730 of record APFE030315776.1, on the reverse strand, counting down.
AGCCCTACACTATATTGTACTTGATTTATTGTAAAGAAGAGGATTGAAGTCCTCTTTATTCCTGACTAATAAAAGTATTTATTCCTATTTTTCATTTTGTGTTCTAATTATAAGTGATCTAAGTAGTAAACATGACAATTGAAAAGAAATACCGATTCACACCCCCTCTTAGTATTTCCAACAAGTTCAAATAGTGGTTTTGGACCATATGTGGAAGATGCTACATGTGCATTTTGAAAACATCTTCAGGAAGCACACCATATTCCAGTGGATAAGAGTGGGTGGCTAGAGTCATCTACAAGTTGGCCATCATCGTCATCATCAAAAGATGAAAAGATGAATTACAATTTTAAGGAGGTAATTAGCATCTCAAGTTCCACTCCTTCCATTTATATCCATAACAACTCTTTTGCAGCGTTCGAGCAACATTCCAAGGGCATAGGTATGAAGTTTCTTTCCAAGGTGGAGGTCTTAGTATAAATGGCCAAGGGATTACCAATCCAATTATGGTTGAGGAGATAATGAAGCATATGGGATGGGATATGGTAGAAAGGAGTTTGGGGAATGATCCAAATAACTTAAGTGACATCAAGCATCTGAGCATGAAATGTCACCACCTTGTAACAATCGTCGAAGCTACAACTCTAGAGACAAGTATAACTACCAAGAGTGTTTTCCAATGCATGGAAATTTTGAATACTTGTGGAATCAATACCCTTGTACATTTTGTGATTCTTTTGACCATTGCATGCTTATATGTGAGGAACGTATGATAATGTTTAAATGAATGAACCAAATTTTGGGCATCAAGCATAATGAATTCCTTTTTCATGAGAGAACTTCTATGTCAGCAAACAAGAAGACATTTTTATGTGCTCATTGCAAGGTGCATGGACATGACACTGAATGATGTTGGAAGTTGCATCTAGAAATTCGTTCAAAGAAAGGTAAAGAGATTATGTTGCATAAGAAAAGGGAAAAAAAAAGTGGCAAAGAGGACTCTCCACAATCCTAAGTAATGTTCAATACAAGATGGTGCAAGAAGAGAACCCACAAGCCTAGGAGAGGCAAGATTTGGGTAGACTTATTGTAAAGTTATTTTCTAAAATTTTGTAAATACTTGTTTTCATTACCTATTTAGGTACTTTTGTAAAGTGAACATTATTGTCATTATCTTCAACAAGTATATGTTTTTCATTGATGTATGTATTGACTTGTTACAGTCCACATGTTAAGGACTTTTGTGAATGTACAAGATTGTCATTCAAAGTTGTCTACAAGTTGTCATATGTTCACTGGTACAAGTATTTGATTCGAAATTTGTGTGAATTGAATATTTATTTTTAATATTGTATAAGATGACTATGTCTTGTAGGCAAGGTCAATAATAACATGGAAAATTTTGCAACAATGTACTTTTCATGTACAAGTTCATCTTGAAGAAATTAAAGCAAATTTATTTTGTTTCTGATTTCCAAGATGGAGTCAAGTTTGTCTTCAACAGTTTAAACTTCAAGATGAAGTTTTTTTGGAGCCGTGCAAAGATGAGAGTAAAGAGAATGTTCATATTCCACTCATCAATATTTTGTTCCCGCAAGAGCGATAAGAAAGATGGCTCGATTCTTAACAGGACAATAGGTCTTCATGACGATGATAAGTGAAGTGCCTTCATTGGGGCTTGAAGGACACCAATTGAAAAGTTTTTATTTTGGATTGATTTTTTGGGTATTTTTTGAGTTCTAGCCTCTTTATATTGACTAGGGAAGTAACTTTTGGAGTCCAAAAGTTCCTATTGGGGAGGTGTAATTAGGTGATCAATTTTAAGCTCAAAAATGAAAGTTCCCATAACTTCTTGAAACTGGCATCAAATCAAAGAAATCGGCAATCTGAATCTAACACAATTTGAATTGCTCAAAATCAATATCGTATGCTCCCAATATTGCATTCTGATCATTTTCCCAAACAAGTAAAAAAAATTGCAGTTACGATGACTGAGCGGGGTGACTGAACATGTTGACTAGATTTCCCAGAACAATGGTAGGCTACCACTTATCCTCTTCAGATTGGTTCAAATTTTATGTGTTATGGTTGGTTTTTGGTGTTTTTATGTGGGCCAATAACTTGGATCCATGTGGGCCAATAGGTGGTTGCCATGCGGCCTCCCCACAGTGGACTAAAATTTGTTATGGGCCAAACTACCCCGATACAGATCGAACACAGGATCGGTCGAGTAGCAATGCCACACCTTACCGCTAGGGTGCATGGTAGTTATTATTACACATAGGCCACCATACCTATTTAAATTTTATGGTGTGCGCATTTGGGGGAAGGGGCCAGGGCTAAGCCCTAGCCCCTGGCCACCCCACGACCACGAGCCCACAGGTAGGGGAGCTAAGGGCTAGGGCTTAGCCCAAGCTAGAGGTATCTTCACCCACAAAAACACAATCCATGGGACCATATGCCATCACACAGTGCAGAGGAGCGTAGCTTAATGAGCCCCAGCTCTAAGGTCACATAACCACCAGCATATAACATGGTGGAGCAAAGGTTTGGGAGCTCGATGCAAAGGCACTCTAACAGGGGGTTAGCCCCATGGTCTATGACCCCGACGTTACCACAGGTGAAATATTTGGGAGCTCCGGTGGGTAGGTGGGCATTAAGGACCAACCCTCGGACCCGTGGCGCTATATAACTATATGCCCAAACTTAAGGGCTTAACCGATAGTGGTGGACATTAAGGCCTAGCCCACAGCCTCATGTGGCCATGCAACCTACTTTTTTGGTCTTAAGGGGTTAGAGGAAGAATTAACATCCAAAAAAATGGACTGGCGAAGGGCTAAATTCTCGCTCTGTTCGCGTTTTTTAGGGTAGATTGGTAGTACACTTAGCCAAAAGGGAGAATTTGTAGGATGGTTAAAATTCACGTTCATGAGAGAGCTTGGAAGCTCATAAAGTTTTGAAATTTTATCCAAATTGTGCACAGAAAGAGGCTTCTTAGGGGTTTTTGGATGTTTTGAATCCATTGGTAACCACTAATTTCTTATTCAAGCATATCTACAGAGTCCTTTTATAGTTTTGAGGCTAAAGGTGTATGGATCAATCAATGTTTGGAAGTAGGTCTGAAATGTACTCGGGCATGGAGAAGACCTTTTAGGGGTATTCTCACTTTCAAAAGGTTACTACAGTAGTTGTAACCATCAGGGTTCAGCTCAGGTTTGACTTCCCTTAACATGAAGTTTTGATTATGTGCTTCAATGTGGAATTGAAGGGTTCACATGATGTTTGAGCTCATTTCAGTTGAAGTATGTGATCTTTGTAGAAGATGTTTTGAGTTGCCCCTATTGTGGGAGTTCTTTGTAAAAGAAAATTACCTTGTAGGGGTAATAGCCACATATTTACTTGTATAAAATGTTTATGTACTTCATTTTGATACTAAATATATGAGTGGTCTATTCATGTTGATAGGCCTGGAGATGTAGCCCAAGAGGGGTGAACTCTGTCAAAAAAACTTTTGTCTTACTCTTCTTTATGCCTGCATGGATTATGTGTTGTTATGTTCTTTATGTTAAGTTACATATGAATATTGATCCATGATTTGAGGAATCATTGTAAAACATGTTGTTTCAAGACCTATTTTTAACCTTACAAATTGTTGACACGGTCCTAAGTTTTGTTTTATTTGATTTCTGAAAAGAGAAAGAAATCACCTAATCCAATTTCTGATCACAAGATCCACTTTGCAAGATGTTAGCTACTTCTCATCGCTTGTTAGAATCAAATCATCGAAATATAATACTATAGTCAACAATTTACCTTCAACCACAATATGGTAAAGGTTCCCATCTGCTTCAGTTTTGGTGAAGCCCAACTCGATGAAATAACTGCCAGTTCTAGTGTACCAAGGACGGGGTGCTTGTTTTAGTCCATACAATTCTCACTTGAGTCTCACACATGTGACTCTCTGTTGAAGGTCTCAAAGCCTTCCAGTTGCTCAATATACAGCTCTTCCTCAATCATGTCATTGACGAATGTTGTCTTCACATCCATATGATGTATCTTCCATCCCATCTGTGCTAATAGTGTTAGAATCGATCTTATTAAAGAGTACCTTGCTACTGGAGAGAAAGTATCATCGTAATCAATTCCCTCCACCTTAGAGAACCCTCTGGCTACAAATCTGACCTTGTTTTTTTCAACACTCCCATCTGTTGCTTTCTTTACCTTGTAAATCCATGTGGAACTCACTGCTAACTTGTATGCTAGTCTTGGGACCACTTCCCAAACATTGTTTCTAATAATGGATTCATAATCCTCAACAAGGGCATGAACCCATAGTGGTTGCTCCACTGCTTCCTCGAATGAGGATGGCTCAACCTCTACTATCTCGCTCATCAAAGACATGTAGCTAGTGTATTGATCTAGTCACCTCCTATGCCTATGCTGTCATATGGGTGATCCCACATCCTCTCTAGTATCATGCATCAATCTTTCAGCCTCTCTGGTGCTCTTTCTTCCATCTCTGGAAGTCTCTCCATGAATGGGAGCTTCCACTCTCTACTCCTCTACATGTGGTTTCTCTACATCATCCTTAGGTTCCTCCTTTGGAGCTAAAAGGTCCTCTTCTACATGTAACTAAAGCTCCCTCTCAAGGGAACATCTCATGGCCTTCTCTTCATTGAACTTTCAAATCTCTACAAACCACTTTCATCCTGTTGGATGGCAGGTACACCCGATAGTTGTGTGGTGTATCAGTGCACCCCACAAATATTCCCAACTCAGCAATTGGCTCTAGCTTTTTCCGTGCATCCTTGGTAACAGGAAAATAGATTGATGAACCAAAGATTTTGAACTGTGCCACATCTGGTTTCTTACCTGAAAAATCTTCTTTTGGTGTAATCATCCTAAGAATTCGATGAGGGCTTATGTTCTACAAATAAACAACTCTGTTGCATGCTTTAGACCATAAGTGAAATGGTAGGCCTTGATCATGTAACATCGGTCGTGCTGCTCCCACAAAAAAAAAATTCTTCCTTTTAGCCATCCCATCTTGTTATGGGTTATGAGGTGCTACTAACTCCCGTCAAATGTCTTCTGATGCACAAAAGTTCTTGAATTCATTTGACACATATTCTCCATTGTTATTTCTTCTGAGAGCTTTAAATTTCTTGCCAGTATCTTTCTCCACAAGTTCTTTAAATTCATAAAATTTAACAAACGTTTGATCTTTCTTCTGCATGAAGAAAATCTAGCACTTACGAGAAAAAACATCAAAAAATATTAAATAGTACCTGTGCTTGGCCGTGGATGCTCTCGAGAACAGTCCTCACACATCTGAGTGGACTTGATCAAGGATCACTTGTGCTCGACTATATTTATCATGAAATGAATCTTTGGTGTACTTACCTAATGTACAACCTTTGCATGTGCCTCTCTACTCTAGTGTACCCTTGGGAACTCATATAGAAATTTGTTGCATGACCTTCAAAGCTCTGTGGTGAAAGTGACCTAATATTCTATGCCACAACTCACTAATGTCTCGGCTCTGCACCTTCTCTGCTTTAGTGCTCAAAGCAGTGCAATCTTCTACATCCAATTTGTAGAGAGTCTTGACCCAAACCTAGATCTGCTTCACCTATCTTGAGGCAATGAGACAAAGGAAAGCCTTTCCCTTGATAAATATCACATTATAGCCACAATACTCCAACATGGAAACTGAAACCAAATTATTCTTCAAATTTGGAACATACTTGACATATTTTAATGTGAGAGGAGAGACAGACTCCCTCTGAAAGGTAATAATACTGATGTCAATCGCACTATACCACCCATCATCTCCCATCTCAATGTGCATCTGGAGGTCCTTCTCCTCCAAGTCACAAAAGAAATCTTTGTTTTCAGTCATATGGAATGAGGATCCACTATTGAGGTACCACACACTACCCATCATCGATGTCACCATGTAAGCAATGAGAGTGAAATCTAGTTCGAATGGTGAAGCAAGAGCTTCACCTGCCATTCCTCCCAAGGGCTTATTACAGACCTTCTTGTGCGGGAACTTTGTGGCATAGTGTCCTAGCTCATGACAGTGAAAACATTTAATCTTTGACATTTCCTTCTTCTTACCGCCTTTATTGGAATCTTATTTGGATGGGATGACTTCCCCTACCCTTTCTTTTCCTTTCCAGCTAAGGAATAGTTCTCCTCATCATCATGCTTAGATGATGATACACCTTTGGTGTTCCACCAAATCTCTTCTTGTACCAGGTTGGACCACAATCACTCCCACTTTGGTAGCTTCTCCCTCCAATTATATGATTCATGGTAATTGTGTCAGCTCTTGGGAAGTCCTAGAAATTTTAGGCTCACCAGATCGTCTTCAGCAACTGTAACACTGACACTTCCAAGCTCATCTCAAAATTGGGTGAACTTGGTCGAATAGTTTAGTATTGTATCACCGTTATCCATCTTGATCTTTCTAATCTTTTCCTTCAGTCCAACTTCCTATTGGGATGGGGTCCCCTGGGTCAATTTTGGGGCAAAAGCCCAAGTTTTGGGGAAAAAGACCAAGCTTTATGTAAAAAGATGGAAAGTCTTCGCCAATTGGTCATGGAGCGCGTAGTTAAGTAAAGAGTCAAAAAGGGTTTTTACCCTCTTTTATGTAAGTTAAGTTGGATTTTTGAAGATCTACCCATGGTCCATGGACCATGGGATTGTATAAATAGGTCTGTCTTAGAGAGTCTAAGGCATAATAATAGAAGAGAAGAAGTTGTCTATGGGTACGACAGAAGGAGTCTAAGTTAGCGTAGAAGGTAGAAGAAAGGCTCTATAGCTGAGTATGTTATCACTCTCATAATTTCTTTGAAGTAATAGGAAAGAAAAACCAAAGGTACCCACTATCCACTTTTGGAGATCATGACCTAGCCTTCCTGATGCTCAGAGAGGGCTCTCTCTTTAAAATTTAACTTTGTTTAGTTAAGATATTTTTAGGCTAGTTATGATTGTTCAAAGGGGTGTTTGATTTTGTTTGAGAATGGGTGGTGGGATCTGTTAAACAAATGGATAAATTAATGTATTTTGGACTATTAGGCTATGGAGTCAACTAATAAGGAAGAAAAGCTAGATCAACTCGCTAAAGGGGATGTTCCAAGGGCAAGATAGCAAAGTTTCAGATATTTGAGATAGAGAGGTGAAAGGGTTCACTTGGGGTGGGAGAGAAGTTAAGGGTTCTCAAACCCGGATAATGAATGAGGAAGGAAGGGGTAATGAAGATCAAAGGGAAGTTAAGAACCCCTTAACCTAGATTATTCATGAAATCAATCTAAACCAAAGAGCAATTAAGAATTCTTTAACTTAAATATCAGAAGAAAACATTCAAATGCTTAACTATTAAGTCAAAGTGTGATTAAACAAGTTCTAAAATATTATTCCAGTTAAAAACATTTAGATTGATAAACACATTTAAGATTATGAATAGATTTGAGAAAGATGACAATAACACATGAAAATACTTGTCTGAAAGTCACTCAACACATGAATCCTTGGAAAAGTTTGATCTTTATTAATCAATCTAGCTTGCTAGCTCATCAATTGATACAATAACCTTCTAGGTCTTCTTGATAAAATAAGTCTATAGAAATGTCTAATAGAATCTACCTACATACTTTGATTTGTGAAGTATTTATAAAAAAAATTATTACAAAATATCTCAAACTAATTTGAGATTTATTCTAGGAAAGAATAATATCTTCTTGCAAGAAGATAGAGACAGCGATTGAAATATTTCATGTTGTCCCTTTTATTTTGGTAATGTTGGCTTTTTCGCTTTGATTTTTAGCCCTTTATGTTGCTTTGTTGTTTGATTTTTCACACTGGAAGCTTCATTTACTTTAGGTTTTCATCTGATACTCTTTGACTCTGATACACTTTGACTCTGTTGATCTGTCTCTATCCTTTCACCATGTTGTTTTGCTTTCACTGTGCATTAACTTTTTTACTACGTTTTACTATAGTAAATTAGTTAATTTCTCCCATGTTTCAGCATTAGGTAATTGGATTTTTAGCATTTTTCTATATACTTCATCTGCATCGGTGTATTTGGCAAAAGTATGCTTATTGATGAACAAGTGTTTTACCTCATGCTGAAGGTAAAACAAGTTTTCAAATGTTTGGTAGAGTACTTTTCCTGTTGGCAATGCCTTCATTGATGATGAGCTTACCTGCTCTTTTGCTACTTCTTTGATTTTCTTGTTGTAATCGTCCTATGTCATGAGATTGTCATTTATTACTAAGGGATTGGGTAATCCCTTCTCTTTCAAAATTTGGAACTTAGCCATAAATCTGTCAATGGCTATCTGCATATTCTGACACTTAGCCTCCAAGTTTTGCATTATGTTTCTCTTGGAGAGGACCTCTCTGACCTCCAAGATTGTCTCTGTTCTATCCTCAATTTCCAATTCCTGAAGTTCATACTTATTCTTACTGTTAAGGAATTGGATAATTCTAGCAGCTTCTTCTGGAATTTGTCCTAATTCTTCCTTGACTTTATGGATGGCCTATGTAGCCATATTTATTAAATCTATTTGCGCAAAAATTACCTGAATATATGGCCAAATATCATTGACAGAGTCAATGATATTGACCCATAGTTGTTCCTTAGCCTGCCCAAGAGGTTCTTTCAGTGTCAAGTCTTTTTCCAAGGCTTTCAATATTTCACTCATTCTAGTAGCCTTCTGCACTTCTTCCTTGTGCATAATTTTGGCAAGCTTGTAATCAGTTTCCAAGCTTGTCACTTTCTCTTTGAGCTTATTCATCTATGTGGCTTTTATGGACATCTCTTCCATAGCTTGAACCAATTTTGTTGCTTCATCACCTGATGTACCTATTGCTAATGTAGATGATGTAGAAACTGGCTATGATGTGGCCATTGGAGCTGTGGGAGCCAATGAGGTTTCCAATGTGGAAGGAACAATTGTGGTAACTGTTGGGATGAAATTCACCGAAGTAGTGCCAATATCATTTTGCTTTAATTGGAATAAGGTGTCCAATTTATTTTTTGTCTCCCTCAATTGATCATTGAGTTTAAGGACTAAGTCCATCAAGTCTGCATGCCTTGTTTGTTTCTCTAAGACTTCCTGTGTCTGGGGGTGCTGCAGTTGAGGTATCTTCAACTGTTTCTTGAGGGCTGCAATGACCTCATTCTTCTTTTTTATTAGCTTCTCAGTAGCCTTGATGTCTTTGGGATCATGTCCCAATTCAATTACTAATTCTTCCAAAGACTTGATTCTGGTGTCTTTGGCCTGTGATGAGGCTTTTTCTAACTGACACTGGGCAGAAATGTTGTTCAATGAATTCAGCAATTGATGGGAAGCTATGGATTTTCCTGTAAGGGTGGAGTAAATCATTTTTCCAGCCTATTTGTGAAATTCAATTTGGTCAATGAGATGAATATCCCTTGCCAATACCTCAAAATCAATCTTCTTGAAATCTGTTGATGTTCTTGGTTGTTGTACAGTTGGCTTTATGAAGGACATTTGCATCTTTCCTTCCTTGGTGTCAAAAGTTGACATCAACCTAGTTTGGTTGGTGGGTGTAAGCTTGAGATATTGTGCATAGGATTGTGCCTTCAGTTTCTCATTTCTCATTTTGATTTCTTTAAACCTGTCCTTAATGTCCCTATATTTATCAGTAGGCTTATTAAATGAGGAGACTTCTACACTGAGCTTCCTTTCTAACATTTGAGTCTTTGATGTAGATGGCTCCTGTGTTTCTCCAGATGGAGTTGTGCCTTTGCTAATGTCTAACTCAGTATTAGTTATTTCTACTGAGCCTTCTGTGTCTTCCTGTTCTGAAATAGGATTGAGCCTTGGCCTTTTGCTCTAGCTAACTTCATACTGTACACTAGATGTGTCCATACCTGAGCTAGAGGCTCCCTCTCTGTTCCTTTTGGGATTATTTTCCTCATTCTGAGAAGTCTGCAAAACAGTGGGGGTACTCATGGCTCTTTCTTTCCCCGATACTTGCAGAAATGAGATTTCATCAAGCTGTCTCTCTAAATCAATCAAGGTATTCTGTTATATACCTAGGGGGGATCATATGGGGTACCAAGGGAGGTACCCAAGGTAATAATGTAATAATGGGATGGGCCATAGTAATAAATAAGGTGGTTAACCCATATCATGTAAGGGAACACAAGTAGTTAATAATAATGTAAGGGGCCCATGGTATTAGTTGATGGTATGAGGAAACCATGGTAATGATGCATGGTATTGTATGTATGAGGCCTATATAGAGGCTAGAGACTCCACATGGAGAGATATGAAGAGAAGTATTCTTGTATGAACAAGCATTTGGCTTGTGGAGTGTTCTCCTTCCTTAAGGAGTGAATGTATGGTGTTGCCCTACCATAAGGGTCTTGATAATAAAGAAGCATTTCTATATTCAGATCTTATTATTTCTTGGGTATATTTGTTAATATCTAATATTTCCGGTTTAGATCTACAATAAGTGGTATCAAAGCACTTTCTTGGGCACAAAAGTGGAGAATTTTTTTCATTTTTGCAGGGTTTCAAGGGCGGCGAGTTTGCAGATCAGATCTGTAAGTTTTGGTTCAAGATCTGCAAACTCTGATTGCCGATCTGTATTCTCTGTGAAAAAATAGCCGATTTCAAAAAAAAAAACGGTCAAATCAGAGTCCGGATGAAGGAGATATCGCTGATTTAAAAAATCAGTGGGGTTGCAGATAATTTTTCAGGGAAGCGAGTTTGCGGCGCAGATCTAGACGTCCTGGTGCAAGATCTACAAAATATAATTGTAGATCTGGATTATTTGTGAAAACACACTCAAATTCAAAAAAAGAATCAGTCAAATCGGAGTCCGGATGAGGGAGATATCGCTGATTTAAAATCAGCTCTTTTTTCAGAAATTTTGGGTGACGGCGAGAGAGTAGCAGCGCAGATCTGGAATTCCAGTGCCTGGATCAAGATTTCTATCACATGGGTAGATAAAAAATGATTGTTCCATTTCTAAAAATAGGTCATAATAAGGATTCTAAGCAATATTGATGAAATTGTGACAATTTCAAATTTTCGCCGATTTTTTTGTGATGGGGTACCTAGATCAGAAATTGAAGGCCTTGTATAGATTTGATGGCTCTCATCCAGCCAAATGGCTAGCAACAATGGAGAAATATTTCGAATTGGATCACATCTATGATGATTACAATCAGCTTAAGATGGGGAGCATGTACTTGGACTATGAAATACGACAATGGTACCAAGGGAATCAACGTGGCTATGGAAGGTTCTTGACTTGGGACGCCTTCAAAAAAACTCTTATGAACAAATTTGACCGTAAAATTTTTGTGGATAAGCTCACACAGAAATACACACAGCCTAGCAAAGACTCTATTTTTATAGGAAAGAAGGAAACCAAGGAACCAAAAGGGTTATTTTTTGCTGGTATCTCTGTATTGCAGGTTCATGGGATGATTCAGAAGGAGAAAATCATTGTGTCTATCAATCTGAGTTGCAAGCAAAATCTCATAAATATCAACTTGGAAAAAAAATTGCAAGTCCCAACAAAACACATTGAAAATACACAAGTGAATGATGAGGATGTTCAAGTGTAAAAGGATTTGAAGATTTCTATGGATAAATATGTGTTGCATGGTGATTTTTATGCTTCAGAGATGGATAATATGGATGTTGTTTTGGGATATCCTTTGATGGAATCCGTGGGTACTATCAATATTAATGTACAGAAGAAATTCCTGAAGCTATGGTATAAAAAGAAGAAAATTACATTACAGGATATTTCCATCCATAAACAGGTAGAGCACATGGAGGCTAAAGCAGAATATGTTCAAGGGACTGACATATCAGATGATGAGCCTTTGATGATCGACAATCAAACACAAACAGAGGTTGCAGAAGGAAAGGTTACAGGTGACGATACATCAGAGGAAGGCTCAGTGGCTGAAGTCATATTGAAAAAGAAGACACCACAACAGGCACTACATCAGGGTGAAGTCAAGCAAAAGCCATCGTGGGTTAAAACTTAAATATATGATCACCCACATCACCCCGCAAGACAACCATCAAGATGGCAACCAAAGAGTCACATGACGGATACAAAGGAGAGATGATCCACCTACTACACCTCAACACAGAAGAGCTGCCACAGTCAACTTCCATCTCAAGCAAGCGAGGCACCAGCGAGATCGAGGGTTCACCTTTCTCTTGGATGGCTAGATTGACGTGCTTGGTATCAGTGGACTACTCTTTTGAGTAGATCTTATTATTTGTGTTCTTTTCATGTTTCGGGGACGAAACATGCTAAGGGGGTGGAATGTTATGTACCTAGGGGGGGTAATATGGGGTACCGAGGGAGGTACCCAAGGTAATAATGTAATAATGGGATGGGCCATAGTAATAAATAAGGTGGTTAACCCATGTCATGTAAGGGACCACAAGTAGTTAATAATAATGTAATGGGCCCATGGTATTAGTGATGGTATGAGTAAACCATGGTATTGATGCATGGTATTGTATGTATGAGGCCTATATAGAGGCTAGAGACTCCACATGGAGAGATATGAAGAGAAATAGTATTGTATGAACAGGCATATGGCTTTGGAGTATTCTCCTTCCTTAAGGAGTGAATGTATGGTGTTGCCCTACCTTAAGGGTTTGATAATAAAGAAGCATTTCTATCTATTTCTATCTTGTTATTC